>QEOT01000195.1:27341-38514 GCA_003123785.1 Pterocarya stenoptera
CCTCTCCAACATGACAATAAATCTACTACCCTCCTAGGCATTACCATGCGATACCAAGCCTTGTAAAGATATCATCCCATAAAGCCTTAACCACATCGCAGTGAAAAAGAAGATGATCCCTTGATTCTGTGTCTCGTTTACACATAAAACACCAATTGATTATAAAAAGACCATGCTTTCTCAGCTTATCAGTAGTCAATATTTTTCCATGGAAGGTGAGCCAGCTGAAGAAAGCAATCTTGAGGTGTACATTACTCCTCCAAATGCTCTTCAAGAAGTGGAGAAGAATTGGAATAGTATTTCTTATTAACTAAAATAAGGTACAATCCATATGGCTTATAGACTACAAGGATAAGCTAAAAGGAAAGAATGATAAAGGAAAGAATAACAAAAGGAAAGAATGACAATTGCTAACCAATCTCCTAGAATATCTCCTAAGAATATTTACATAATTACAGAAATTTCTCCTATAATCCAAGGAGAGTTGACTGGATAAATTTGGAAACTTTCCAACACTCCCCCTCAAGCTGGTTTGAAGATGTCTTCCATAGCCAGCTTGCCGATCAAATTTTCAAATTGCTTCTTTGGTAGTCCTTTTGTAAGTATATCTGCTACTTGTTCAATAATAGAGATATAGGGTAAACAAATCAGTCCACTGTCCAGCTTCTCCTTTATAAAATGCTTGTCAACCTCAACATGTTTTGTTCTATCATGAAGCACTTGATTGTGAGCAATGGCTATGGCAGATTTGTTATCGCAATAAAGTTTCATAGGTAGTGGATTAGTGACTTTCAATTCTTCCAATAATTTTTTAATCCACAACACTTCACAAATTCCATGAGCAACTGCTCTAAATTCTGTCTCTGCACTACTCCTAGCTACCACATTTTGTTTTTTGCTACGCCATGTAACCAAATTTCCACCAACAAAGGCACAATAACCAGAAGTTGATCTTCTATCGGTTATACTCCCAGCCCAATCTGCATTAGTCTATACCTCAACTTGTAGATGTTTATGGTATTCAAACAATAGACCATTCCTGGAGTTACCTTTAAATATCTCAGGATTCTATAAACTGCATCAAAGTGGTTAGGCCCTGGTGAGTGCATGAATTGGCTTGCCATACTGACATCAAAGGCTATGTCAGGACGTGTATGTGATAGATAAAGTAGCCTTCCAACCAATCTTTGGTACTGGTCTCTATTGGTTACTTCTTCAGGCTTGGCAGGTTGTAGTTTAAGATTAGGTTCTATAGGTGTCTCAACTGCTTTACACCCTAGTAAACCTGTTTCTCCAAGCAAGTCAAGCACATATTTTCTTTGTGAAACAAAAATACGTTTTCTTGACCTTGCAAATTCCATACCGAGAAAATACTTCAAGTCACCCAAGTCTTTAATCTCAAATTCATTAGCAAGCATCTGTTTTAATTTCTCAAGTTCCNTTTCGATCATGCTATAAAAATTCTTGAATGATATTTCAACCTCAGATTTTCCATTCATAAAATATACCCAACAAATCCGAGTATGATCATCTATAAAAGTCACAAACCATTTTTTTCCGGATATGGAGTAACCTTAGAGGACCCCAAGCATCACTATGAATCAAATAAAAAGGTTTTGATGCACAGTAGCCTTTTGAATTATAAGGAACTCAATGACTTTTTGATAAATGACAAACATCACAATGGAGAGAAGTACAGTCCAATTTTTTAAACATACTAGGCAGCAAATATTTTAAATAAGAAAACTAGGATGCCCTAATCTAAGATGCCAAAACATTATTTGTTCAAGCATAGGGATTGAACTGGTACTACCACTCAAGCCCTGAGCTTGTTTATTGCTGAATAGGGTATCATCAAAATAATAAAGGCCATCGATCATCCTAGCACTACCAATCATCACCCCCGAGCTTTGGTCTTGAAATTCACAGTGAGAATCAAAGAATATGATATGACAGTTAGAATCACGGGATAATCTACTAACAGATAAAAGATTGTAAGTAAGTTTAGGAACATGAAGGACAGATTTTAATTCTATTTTTCCGGAAATTCTAATTGAACCTATTCTTGCAATGGATGAAAAACTCCCATCTGCAATCCTAATCTTTTTATTACCCGGACAAGGATAATAAGATTGAAACAATTGAGATGTATTGGTCATATGGTCAGATGCACCTGAATCAATAATCCATGGTGCAAAGGCTAAAGAACTAGAATAGTCACTCAGCATATTACTTACTTGGGCCAAGGAACCAATAGAAGTACCAGATATCGGATTGGATTTCAGTAATTGAAGAAGTTGATCCATCTGCTTTGAACTTAGAACATTGGTCTGGGCTTCATTTGCTCTAGGAATCACTTGGTTGTTTTCAGTCCAGTTTGCTGCTCTTCCAATTTGCTGGTTTTCCATGTAGTTTCCAGCTAGTTTCTCAGGTATGGTGTGGCTTATTACAATAGTCACACCATACTCGAGATTTTTTATTGGGATATGACTGTTGTATAGAGGCATTAGCAGCAGCCAAAACAGTAGGTTGTCTTTCTTTAGCATAACATTCCGATGACAATCTTCATGTCTTTCTTCAGAAAATACCTCTCCGATTGAAGGCAAAGGTTGTCTACCAAGAATCCTCCCCCTGACTTCATCAAACTCATCATTAAGTCCAGCCAAGAATTTAAAAATTCTTGCATTTCTCACCATCTTCTTGTTGTAGTTGCAATCATTAGGGCTCTTCCATTCATAGTCATTGAATAGATCCAAGTCCTGCCAGTCCCTTAAGGACATTAAAATACTTAGTTACACTGTATTCCCCTTGTTGGGTCTTGCTGATTTTTTGCTACAATTCATAAATCTGAGAATAATTTTCAAGGTCAGAATACATCTGACTAACATTATCCCAGAGTTCTTTTGCAGTAGGATAGCACATGTAATTAGCGCTGATATCTTCATCCATTGCATTCACAAGCCAAGCCATAATCATGGAATTTTCAACATCCCATATAGCATATGATGGGTCTGCCTTGTCAGGGGCCTTGGTTTCACCAGTAAGGTACCCAATCTTACCTCTCCCACGGATATACATTCGAACAGACTGAGACCATCTCAAGAAGTTGGCTTCATTGAGACGGATATTTCTGATATGGAGTGAATGGGGTTCGGTATGGGCTACTTTGGTTTCAGTTTTGGTGTTGACCACAGGTTCAGGTCTAGCCATGGTGGAAGTTTTGGAAATTTCAGACATAATGGAGGCTGAACAGGGTTAAGGCAATTAGGCCCAGGTTTAGAGGCTATGATTGCTGAAAGGAAAAGAAAACCTGGCTCTGATACTATCTAGAAGTGGAGAAGAATTGGAATAGTATTTCTTATCAACTAAAATAGTACAATCTGTATGTCTTATAGACTACAAGGATAAACTAAAAGGAAGGAATAATAAATGAAAGAATAACAAAAGGAAAGAATGACAATTGCTAACAAATCTCCTAGAATATCTCCTAAGAATATCTCCCAAGAATATTTACATAATTACATAAATTTCTCCTATAATCTTGGGAGAGTTAACTGGATAAATTTGGAAACTTTCCAACAGCTCTTCCATGGGAAAACAATGGAAGAATGGGTCAACATAACCTTATAAAAGGATCTGACCAAGACGTTCTTGTTCCCCGAATGAGACCAAAGCAACCTGTCCTCCTTTCCAGCCTTTAAATTCAGCGCATATAATGCACTGTAAAATTCAGTAATGTCCCTCACCTCCCAATCCTGGACAGCTCTAATAAACCTCACAGACCATTGGAGAGAACCAAAAGAAATGTCCAAATTATCAGCCACAGAAGCACCCTTATCCAATGCAATCCTATAGAGAGAAGGGAAAGCATTCTTCAAGGCAACATCACCATACCAAATATCATGCCAAAATCTTACTCGTGTTCCCCTTCCTACCTCAAATCTGAAATTACTTATGAAATCTTCCCATCCATTCCGAATATATTTCCAAACCCCCACATTGTATGCCCCTCTTACTTTGTTTGAGCACCAACCTCCCCAAATACTCCCATATTTAACATCAATAACATTTCTCCATAGAGCATCCCCTAATAGTGCATTATTGAAGGTTCTCAACTTTCTAACCCTCAAACCACCAAAAGATAAAGGGGTACAATTAAGGATCACACTAATCAAATGGAGTTTTTTCTCATCCTCTAAACCTCCCCACAAGAAATCATGAGAAATCTTCTCCAATCTATTCGCCACCCCTACGGGCAAAGGAAATAGAGATAGAAAGTATGTTGGGAGGTTAGATAACATGCTCTTGATTAAGGTGATTCTACCGCCTTTGGACAAATAAATCCTCTTCCAACCCGCAATCTACATTCAATCTTTTCAGCAATCCCATCCCACATTACCTTGGATTTATGAGGAGCCCCCAAGAGAGGACCAAGATACTTCATAGGCAAGGATGACACCTTGCAGCCCAAAATAGCAGCCAATTCGCCTAAGTTATGAACCGAGCCAACAAGAACCATTTCCAATTTTGATAAATTCACCCTAAGGCCGGATCAACTTCAAAACAAAACAATAGAGCCCTCAAGGAACGAATCTGGTTGGGGTCTAGCTCACAAAGAATCAGTGTATTGTCAACAAAAAGGAGATGAGAGACATTTAAACCACCATTCGATGAACCGCTCACCGAAAAACCTGAGAGAGACCCTATCCACCACCGCCTCCAACATTTTACTCAACACATCCATTACTAAGACAAACAAGAAAGGGGACAAAGGGTTCACTATCTCAAACCCCGAGAACTATTAAAGAAACCTTCGGGAGTGCCATTAACCAGAATCGAGAATCTGACAATTTTGATGCAATTTTTCATCCTCTGACACCATCTCTCCCCAAAACCATATCTACCAAGATTATACACCAGAAAATCCCAATTAACGTGATCAAAAGCCTTCTCCATATCCAATTTACAAAGAATACCTGGGGTGCCGACTTTGATTCTACTGTCCAAGCATTCATTAGCAATGAGGACTGAGTCAAGGATCTGTCTTCCCTTGACAAAGGCATTTTGTGACTTCAAGATGATCTTCCCCATGACGTCACTCATCCTATTAGCAAGAACTTTTGAAATGATCTTGTATACCCCACTCACCAGACTTATGGGGCGGAAGTCTTTCACCTCCATTGACCTTGCCCTTTTCAGGATAAAAGCAATGAATCAAGCATTAAGACTTTTTTCAAATTTCATTAATGAGTGAAATTCGCGAAAACCCTTCATGATGTCCTCCCTAACAATATCCCAACAAGCATGAAAAAAAGCCATTGAGAAGCCATCTGGACCCGACGCTTTGTCTTGCTTTGTCTTTGTCCATCCCCCTTAACACACTGAGCACCCCCATCCTCTTCAAATGATCTCTCCAACCAAGTTGCGCTTGACTAATCAATCGAATAAAAAACCAGCCCATCAACCTTAGGCCTCCAAGGGTATTGGTCCGTGAGAAGCTTAACATAAAAGTGAACAATGGGATTCTTAATTTCAGCGTTGCCTGTAAGTACCCTACCTTCCGAATGAAGAACGCCAATGGCATTATTCCTTCGGTGGGAATTAGCTACTTTGTGGAAAAACTTTGAGCTTTGGTCCCCCTCTTCAACCAAAGAGCCTGAGATTTTTGTTTCCAAGAATTCTCCTCCATAAGGGTGATTTTTTCCAACTCGGTCACAACAGCCAATTTCCTTGCCTCGTCTTCAACCGAGAGCCCCATCAACCTCTTTTCATCAAAACACTGCAGCTCTTGAAAAAGATTATTCCATTGATCATTAATGGTCCCAAAGACTTCCATGTTCCATTTTTTCAAATCATTTTTCAGGGCTTTAAGTTTCCCAGCTAAAACAAAGCTAGGAGTGCCTGAAAATTGATATGACCACTACGATCTTACCTTGTTCGTAAACCCATCTACTTTCAGCCACATGTTCTCGAATTTAAAGTATCTCTGCCCCTCGTGAAGACCCCCACAATCCAATAAGAGGGAAAAATGATCAACATAGCCTAGGAAGGCGTTTTTGGCATAGGTTAGGAAAGTGAACTTTCCAAGAAGGAGAGACAATAAATCTGTCCAATCTGGACCAAGCCCTTCCATTAGACCAAGTGAAGTCTCCCCCAGCTAGGGGTAGATCAACCAAATCCAGCTCAAAAATTAGAGTTGAGAAGTCAACCATGACAGAGCCAATACTAGAGGTGCTCGACCTTTCCAATACGAAGCCAGCAATCTCATCCCAAAGGAGCCTTCTATTACTGTCAACATTAGGCCCATATGCTCTAGCAAAACCCCCCAAAACCATCTTCCACATTCGTGAAAGAACAAGCCACCAAAAATTCACCAACATACTTCTCCACCAAATTAACTACTCTCTTATCCCACATCACTATAATACCTCTTGAGGCACCCTCGGAAGCAAGAGAGACCCATCCCATGTAAGAGCAACCCCACAAACTTCTTATTATATTTTTGTCAACTATCTTCAACTACGTGTCCTACAAAAAAATGACATCAACCTTCCATTTCCTAATCAGATGTTTAGCCCCCGAACATTCCATGAAAGAATCTTTGGCTTCATAAAACACCAAGATTCGCCCTATCATTGTGCCTCCCCCCCTACTAGCTCTTCCTTCCCTTGCATCGTAATTGATCGTACATAAAATGTCTCTTAAGCTCTCTTTCTGTTTTAGGGGCATATCTAACTAAAAGGGGCTGCCTTGCTTCAATGGCAATAAGGAGGGCATTAAACTGATCCCCAAAACCTTCGCAAGAAATCCTTACACAATTGTGAATTTCCTCTACCTTCTGAAGAACCCAATCTGACTGTAAACTAGCTCTAAAGGCACTGGA
The DNA here is from genome assembly GCA_003123785.1 of Pterocarya stenoptera. Classification (NCBI taxonomy): domain Eukaryota; kingdom Viridiplantae; phylum Streptophyta; class Magnoliopsida; order Fagales; family Juglandaceae; genus Pterocarya; species Pterocarya stenoptera. The sequence goes on from QEOT01000195.1 coordinate 34,225, forward strand.
GGCAAAGAACAGATGGGGCTAGGCTCGTCTGAAAGCACCTCGCTTTTAGACCCAAACTCCTTGCAAACCAACTACAATTTAGACCCATCCAACCCATCATCCGAAAGCACCTCATCTTCTGATAGAGACCCATCATCTTCTTCCAAAGTACATGAGACTCTAGAAGGACCCTCATCGACAACTGAAAATGGGCCCATAATTTCAGCGACATCATAAGCAGATGACTGAGGGCAGTCAGAAGGCCGTGAGGAACCATTGTTGCCCTGAGGATAGATAGAAGCTCCAATCCGAGCCAACCCAACTAAAGTCGTCATCTCTTCGCATCTGTTCACCCCTACCAAGGCCAACTGCTCCTCGTTGCGAACTTGGAGGTCACGAGCAGCCAAGGACCTTTTTTGTGTCAACGGCGAGCTGCCAGCGACTGAGGACAAGCACAAGCTTCCTTCCAAGCCAAACCAACTGAAACAGTAGTCTTGTTGCCATTATACACCCTTACCGAGGCTTGGAATTGTGCCATATTTGGAGTCGGAGTGTCGCCGGCGACCCTTTCTAGCTGTTCGGACCAACCACCGGAGAGCCAAAGTGTCCCTTCAAGAAGCCTCAAACCTGCAATAGACAGATCGACCCCCCTCCCCCTCTCAGATTAGACTAGCGAAGAAATCGGGCCCCCAATGTGCGAGCCCGACCCACTAGACTTTGGCCCTTTCAGGTAGTGGAACTCGGGCCCAGCCCATTAACATGGTCTAAGCTTTGTTTTTGCCAGCCACTCAGGATGAACGGGTCTAAGTTTACTTGGCCCCAATATTTGGGCCCGACCCACTAGATTTCGGCCCTCAGATCCAGCCCATCAGTGCAGCCTATGTTTCCTTTAGACTTCCCCACTTGCCTAGGAAACCCACCACCCAAACCTATAACCAGACCCAAGCCCATATCTACTTTATTCATCAGGTCTCTAACATTCTCCATGACTCCTGACAGCTGAGCTCTAACAACCCTCAATACCCCTTCCACTTCTCCTACCTTCAAGCACCCACCGGTGGAGTGAGCCTACAGCCATTGTCTTCTTCTAACACCTTACCCCCTAACACCGTACCCATATTGCGATTCTTGCCCACCACCACAACAAAACTGCTCTCTGCCAGAAACCACGCCGGTGACCTCAACACCGAGGCACCATTGGGAGTGAATGATATCCCCACGTTCTTCCCACTACCAGACTCCCCTCCACGAGCTTTGGGAGGGTCCTGCATTCTTTTTTCACCTTTGGGAGGATCCTAAGCTCTGTTTGCATTATCAAAAATAGGGGCTTTGAGGCCAGTGAGCAATCGAATGTAATACACAAATCCTTCCCATCCATTGCCATTTGAACCTTCAAGAATCACCAGCAAACCCCTTCTCCTACCATTCCCAAATTCTGCCAGTTGCAAAAAGCAACCCCTGACATTAACTTGGCATTGAATGGTGAGGACTCCGTTACCCATCCGCAGTTTTCTGAAAAAAGCTTCACGTCGGAAAAGTTCTAGGCATTCCTCTATCACCTTTGCCATCGATAGAGCCGACAACCCACTTAAAGAAATCAACTGAACCGTCCTTCTGCTATTTTCGGTTGATACGAATGTCGTTTCCACCCACTTACGTGAAAACAAAGGTTTTTTATTCTACCTGCACAGCCGTTATCACCCTCCATCAAAGCAGCAGGAAAAGAACAAAAGAAAGAGGAAAATAGGAAGAGAAAGGAAAGGAGTGGTTGGAAAAAAAATAAAAAAGAGTGAAAAGATGTAGAAAGGAATTAGACTGAGAAAGAAGGTTAACTCTGGCGAGAAGCGCTGGAGCTGGGATTACGTATGGACATGCAAGGAGAGAAAGAATCCTCTAAAGGCAAAATATTAGCTGCTGAAAGTTCAGTACAAGCAACTCGTTGAGAATTGAACAAATAATCAATAGAAAGTTATGCACCATAATTAAAACTTAGGTAGCTACTTTGTTATGAATAATATTAGTTTGCTTTTTATTGGCTGGCATACATAATCAGGAATGGTTGTCTACTGTTTTCATAATCAAAGAATTTATTGATTTTTATCTTGGCATATTTACTACATTTTGCATCAAACTATTTCTTTCACTAATTGATTTGGAGGCGATTTCTGAAATGCAAGGGAATAGAGGACAGATTTGTTTTATCTAACGTAATAAAATACTGCGAAGGCTTGGATTAAGCTGTCTAGAACCTCGGCAGAGTTCATAGATGTCATAAAAACTAGCATTAGAAAATGATTCTGAAGAAAATGTCAAGTGGTGCAACAAGAAACTGAAAATCTTGGAATAGCATGAAGGCAAATGAAGTTACCTGATGGAAACCTCTATTGATGTAATTTCTTTATATTTCCTTGCATTGTACATTTTTATGTGAGAAACTTATAAAAACCCCACCATTTTCTGCCTCTTCCATCTTTGCTGCTGTTGATCATTCTAGAATGCTAGGAAACTACTAGCATTGGTGCAACAAGAAGCCAAAATTTTTAGAATCGCATGACAATATATCTACGTTGCATGACAAATGAAATGCACGTTATTCAGCTCCAAAAATTTTAGAATCACCTGATGGAAAATTCTATGATGTCATCCGTTAATATCTCTTTGCGTGGTACGTATTCAATGTGAGGAACTCATCTTGTTTTAGTGCTTGCAGGAGAAGAATATATATTTTTAATTTTCATTAATAGAATGTTTTCTTTTTATTTGAGTGAGTTGAATGTGAAGCTCAGTGGAGTTGAATTTATTTGCCTTGCAGACCAGAAATGCACTCTCTGGAACATATTCAGCTCCACAGAGATCTGCCAGTTCAGCAGCTCTTTTGGTAGGAGATCCAACCATTATGCGTGACAGGGCAGGCAATTTTGTGCTTCCAAGAGCTGATATCATGAAACTGAGAGACCGTTTAAGAAATGAGGAATTAGTTGCTGGATCATTTTTCTGCAGAATCAGATATGGAAGAACATTCCACCGTGAACCTGCCAGTGATGTAGATCAAAGAAGGGAAATGTGTGCTCATGCACGTATTTTGGCTTTGGAAGAGGCAATTGATACTGAATGGGTGTACATGTGGGATAAATTTGGTGGTTATTTACTTCTTTTGCTTGGATTGACTGCTAAGGCAGAGCGAGTGCAGGTGAAAAAAGAAACCCTGTGCTGCTTACTATGCACAAGGTGTTTGATTGTTGATAATGATTAATCATTGATTTTGTGCTGTTGTAGGATGAGGTTCGCCTGAGACTCTTTCTTGATAGCATTGGGTTTTCAAACCTTAGTGCCAAGAAGATTAAAAAATGGATGCCAGAGGACCGTAGTCAGTTTGAAATTATTCAGGAGAGGTAGTTACTTGTCAGAAAAGAAAATTTTGCCTCTTATGCATATTGGGTTCTCTATTTTTCTAGTCTTAAATTTATGTTGTATTTCTGAACCTCCATCTATATGAATTTTGTAGTTATATAAGAGAAAAAGAGATGGAAGAAGAAATTTTAATGCAGAGACGTGAAGAAGAGGGAAGAGGTAAAGAAAGAAGGAAGGCTCTTCTGGACAAAGAAGAACGTAAATGGAAGGAGATAGAAGCTTCACTCATTTCCTCTATTCCTAATGCTGGCAGCAGAGAGGCAGCAGCCATGGCTGCTGCAGTACGTGCAGTTGGAGGTGATGCTCTTATTGATGATTCTTTTGCACGAGAGAGGGTTTCAAACATTGCACATAGAATACGCATGGCTCAGTTAGCTCGCCGAGCACTTCAGGTTGAGTTCTCTAGTTATGACTTGGTTTTTCGTTGGCTTGTCTAACATTAATAATTTTTTTCCAGTGAAACACTAGTGATGATGTCCTTCTCTAGGCGCCATGGAATGCATGTTGTCAGAGATATAAAAAAAGATACTTTCATTCTGTGGATTCTTTTCCAATGACCACTCTGTATTCCATGCCTCTCACTTCTGCTCTTGAGGAACATTGGCGTTCCAAAACTTTTTTCCAGGCCATATAATATTTATTTTTTTCCATGGGAAGGTGATGCACCACCCTTTCTTATTGGCGCCATATGCATATCCATATGTTTTTCCCATCATCTACGTAGGATATATTTTCCTGGATTTAAACTCTGGGGAACATGAGAGAAATGTAACAGTGTCTCAACACCATTACTAACTTGGGCCTTCCTGATTTCTCTTAGTCAATGGATATATATTGCCTTTTGGTATTATCAACCTGTCTGACTCTGAGCGTAGTGTGCGTCAATTGTCATTGGCAGAC
>QEOT01000195.1:45761-76971 GCA_003123785.1 Pterocarya stenoptera
ATATATATATATATTTATATATATAGGAGTTTCAGTTGATTATTGGATGATGGACAATTATGCCCCCATGCTCTACTGTGGTTAATTTTTCCCAATTGAAAGATGATATCAGAAAATAAAATTAAAAAACTAACCAAAATATGCACAAGTATGTGCCAAAAGAAGAAGAAGAAGAAGAAAGAAAAAAAGAATGAATAAAGTAATTGAATATAAAGTAATTATAAAGTGAGACACAATTTCCTTTAACGACTTATCGAAAATACTGCTTGGTACCTCCCAATGAAGGGAGTGAGAAGAAAATGCCTGCATAGCTATATATGTTGGTACCCTAATTTTTCTCACGGGTGTGCACAATAGTTGATGCTACTCTTACAAGATTATGTCTGTAACATTACCATGATTTCTCCATGTTCACATGATCAATATATAAGATAGTCAAAAGAAAAGTCTCCAACCTCTATCCAAAAATGTGCGCACACTGGAATATTGATTCTACAACCAAAATAAAGCAAGTTTCATTTGCTTTACAAGTTGTAACATTACATAAGGTTTAATTAGGAATTGGTCGAGTTCTTTGTAATTTTACATCTCCTAACCTATTGCTAGAACAAATAAAAAAACAAGTGATTGTAGCATTTTCCTTTTTCCATGGAAGGGGGTACTTTCATAGCAAAATTCGGCTTGTGGATTAAACCTAGAAACAAAAAGAATTATTTTTTCCAAGGATTATATCGTTTTATTGAAGAATTATATCTCTCCAATAAGAATATTATTTGTACTTTTTGAAGAAATTAAGGCCACAAGATTAGCTAGGTGTTAGAAAAGGTTAATTCGAGTTATCTAAAGCAGAGTAAAATTTCCACAAGTCTAGATCTTTGCTTGTTTTACCGCCCAAGTCAAATTATTATGATTGCACCTCTACGTCACTTAGGAGGCTATTAAAGTCTTCGTAAATAATTTCATACTTCAAGATCAAGAGCTTAAGATGGTTACTCTAGAAAACTGTTGAGAGATGAGAGGTCTCAGTTTGTACGTTCACTCACTTTTTCAATACACACACAACTAACATATGTAAGACTCTTATTTAAAGAGTAATGGGGTGATTAATCAACTTTCGTAGAAGTTAATTAACTGCCAGTAATGGGGAGTTAATTAATTACTTACGACTTCTCTATCCATGTGGACACTACATGGGTCATGGAGTACCCATTTACTAACATCTCTCAATTGTCCATAATGGATTTTATGCCCATTAACAACCTCCTCTTGATCTCTCAACTAATTATCTCTCGTACAAAAAATGAAACATGTGACCTGACGAGAAGACAAAGGGTAAGAGTACTATATTAAGTCATCATCTTACTAATATAGCACATCACTTGTAATATCTTGTCTATGCCTCATATTATTTGATCCCACTAGGTTAAGTGTCCTTAATCTCTCATGAGTTCATAACTCAAAGCAATTATTGACCTTACATTATATAATATACTTATGATCATATCGATTTAAAAAAACATAATCGTCCGAGATACGAGGCATTAAATTACAAGTAAGAATCTAAATAATCTTCTCTAGACACTCATTTCGATTCAATCACTCCCTCATATGGTAATCTATAGCACATATAATATGAAATGTATGTTACAACATAATTTCCACTCAATTGGGTTTGTCATATTCAAACGCCATAAGAATCTTAGTCTAGGTCACCGTAAAGGCACCATAACTTGAATTTAGTACAGTCAATCATCTATCGCATGCCTAAAATCTCACATTCTGCTTTAACCAACCTTCATGAAATTGTGCAAATATTTCATATACGACTTTTATAAGTCTTTTCTTGGTCAAGCTAAGGTGACATTCTTTAAATTTATCTTGAATGCTCTCAAATCATCAAAATGTTTACTTGCTCGCTTTTTAAGTACCAAAATAATCAATTTGTCTCATCATGTGAGTGGATTAATCTTTGCTTGGTGACATTTTTATAATATGTGTTTTTCACTTAATATCAATTTACTTATATTGTGAGATAAAAACAATAATCTCACAGGTGCAATAGATATTAATAGTGTCAAATGTATAACAAAATCTAAAATATCCTTAAGACAACATGTATCAAATTCAATGAAGTCCCAAACTCCTAACATGAATTTGAATATCATTTCTACTAGTAGGGTCAGTAAGAAGATCAATTAGCATATTGCTAGTAGAGATATGTTTTAGGATCACCTCAACTCAAGCAACAACATCCCGAAAGTAGTGAAATTGAATATTAGTGTTTTTAGTTCAACCATAGTATTTGAGATTCTTAGCATATGTCAAAGTTGTCATACTATCATTATATAACTAACAACTTCATCTGCAACAATTATAACCTCTATGTGCTAAAAAGATCTAATCAACCAAACATCCTCTTGTACAAATGTTGAACAATCAATGTACTTTGACTCCATCGTGGAGAAAGCAATGCATGATTGCTTTTTCCTACACCAAGAAATAGCTCCCTCACTAAACATAAATGCTTACTCGTCATAGATTTACGTTCATCTTTATCATTAGCCCAGTCAGCATCGCTATAACACTTTAGTCTCATCTCTCCACCTTGATAGCAAAGGGCGAGATCTACTATTCTACGAAGGTATCTAGAAATCCTCTTAATTTCTTGCCAATGAATAGGTTCTATTTTATTTTGATACTACTAACCAATCCAACTGCAAAGCAAATGTCAGGTCGTGTATACAACATAGCGTACATCAGACTTCCAATTTCAAATTGCATAAGTAATTCTAGTCATCTATTTCTTTTCCTCATCTCTCTTGGGATAATGTTCCAGGTACAATGTATAATCTTTCTCAATTAGAGTTTTTTTTTTTTTTTTTTGAATTTGGAGTTGTGCATACAAAATCATTCTAAAATCTTCTTACTGTAAGTCTCTTAATACTACAAGGATGGACGTTAAAAAATAGGGTTGTGTTGACGTGTCCAGGGCCGAAATTTTGCTCTGCTAGGGTTTGGATTTCGAGGCTATCCATGGCAACCGTGGGGGACCCTCTTGGTCCTTTGGCGGCTAGAAGACCACACACATTTGCTGATCTAGTGTCTCAAACACCACAGGCCATTCCTGAAGTGGCTATTCCTTTTCGGCATCCAAAAGTTGTGGAGGGAGAGGTTTTTGTCCAGTTTTCAAAAGAGAAATTAGAGAAATATGCTGAGCCGTTTCATTTTGCCATTGTCATAAAGTTCCTACGTCAAAGACCATCTCTGAACCGGATTCGAAACTTTATTCATGGGAGGTGGGGATTGATGGCACAACCGATGGTATCTGCTATGAGGAGACTGAGGCATGTTTTTGTTAGATTTTCAAATAAAGAAGATTTTCTAAAAGCAATGACAAGGGAGAGCTGTGACGTTGATGGGGTTTTGTATAGATTATTTCAATGGTCTCTTGACTTCTCAGAAGATGTGGAACCAGAAATGGCCCCTATTTGGATCATGTTTCCGGGGTTGCCTCCAAATTATTATCATGAAGCAATGCTAAGAATTGTAATGGCGCCGATTGGTATCTATTTGAGAAGAGATAACGCTACGCGTTGTGCTACATGCACAGATGGAGCTCAGGTATGTGTTCTGATGAATATTGCGCAGAAGCCAATTCAATCTTTTTTTATTGGGACTCTAAAGAACCCCACAAGTATACGTCAAGAGGTAGTCTATGAAACTTTGCCGGCATTCTATGTGGGTTGTAAGGTGTAGGGACCCAATTGACCTATAAAGAGTCTTTGAATAAAGGAAAAAAGAAAAAAACAACTCGTGTTTGGATGCCAAAAATATCTGATGATTTGGTTCAAAAGGAAAAGGTTGATGACATTAAGGTTACGTCACCAAAGGAGGAGACTCACAAGCCAATGGGAGGTGAGGAGTGTAAGAAGTTGTTTACTGAAACAGAGCCACAGATTTTACTTGAGACAGAACTGGATCAGGTTATGAAAAATGGAACTGAGATAGAGTTGCAGGACGGAAATACCCAGCTTTTACAAGGAGTTATGTGTGAATCTAGTGGTTTTGTGGAAGGAGAAGTTAGTGTGATCCCAAATAAGGAAGTGTTAGCAGAAGTGGTGGCTGTGGAAGAGATGTGTCCGGATGGTGAAGAATTTTTTCCCCAGTAGAAGGTTGATGCTAGTCACTGTTTGGAGCGAGAAGTGGAAGAGATTAAGCATTCATCTTTATCTGATTATGAGGGGGACAGACAACCCAGTCACTTGGGGAAAGAAAAGGATGGTGCTTCAGATTTAGAAATTGGAAGGAAGGAAATGACTACGAGTAGGTTTTTGCGTAGTTCTTCTCAGGCTCCTAGTAGGCCCTCTAGACTGAACTTATGATTGGAAAAATTATGTTCTGGAACGCTCGAGGTCTCGGAACCTCGAAAAAAAGACTTTGGTCTTTGTTAACAACTCATAAACCAAAAATGCTTGTGGTGGCAGAACATTTTAGAAGTGATACTAATATCCTACGTTGGCAAAGTTTATTACAATTTGATGCCTCTTTCTCTAATGATATCCATGATGGGAAAATATGGATTTTTGGGCAGGATGATATATAGGTTAGTGTGCTTGCTGTCTCTTGTCAACACATAGCACTGCTAGTTAACTCTTCTGTGGTGGTTTCGGCTGTGAATGCCAAATTTACATATTTGGATAGAAGGCCCCTTTGGTTTGAGTTGGAGTCTATGGGTGCTTTGAATTTACTGTGGGTCATTATAGGTGACTTTAATATTATAAGGCACTATGGTGAGCGTAAGGGTGGGCGTCTTCGGTTGCCTGGTGTAATGGAAGATTTCTCAAATTTTATTGATGCAGGAGGATTGATTGAGGTACCGTCCTTTGGGAACACTCTTTCATGGTGTAATGGATAGAGCGGTTTAGCAAGAAGTTAGGCAAGATTGGATAGAGCTCTTTGTAACCCTAAGTGGTTAGATCTTTTTCCTATGGTATCCCTTCAATATTTGGCTTGCAGGTCATCTGATCATTCTCCTTTATTACTCAGTTTGGCTGGAAGCTCGATGAGATATGGTCCTAGTTCGTTTAAATTCCAACAAATGTGGACCTCACATGATGGTTTTTGGAGGTTAGTTACAGAAGTGTGGCAGCAGAATGACAGTGGATCGGGATTTATAAAACTTGCTTCTAAACTTAAAAGGCTAAAGGTGGCGCTACGGCAATGGAATAGAGAGGTGTTTGGCTGGATAGGGGAACATATCAAAAGACTTGAGGAGAGAATTGAGGAAGGCGAAAGAAGACTATAGGATCAATACTCAGAGGACGTGGAAAATGATGTGTTGGCAACGCAAGTTGAGCTTTCCGTATGGCTAAAGAGAGAGGAACTCAGGCTTTCTCAAAAAATAAAGCATACATGGGTTGAACATGGGGAGGTTTCTTCTTCTTTTTTTGCTACTTTGCAGGCTAAGAAAAACAATGTTGTTAAGGAGATGAGTCTTTGTGATGGGAGAATTTTATCAACCCCAGAAGAAATACATAAGGAAGCGGTGATTTACTTTGAAGATTTCCTTAAGGCTAGATCCAGTATGCATCTTTCTAGTCTCACGCATCTTATTCAACAAGAGGTATCAGCAGGGAAAAATCAAGATATTTGTAAGGAGCCAACAGAACAGGAGATAAAGGAGGCTCTTTTCTCTATTTCGATGAATAGCAGCCCAGGTCCTGATGGTTTCAGATCCAGTTTTTATAGACATTGTTGGAGTTTGGTGAAAACAGAGTTAATGGAGGCAGTGCGAGAATTTTTCTGGGGTATTTCGATCCCAAAATTCTATACGTCTTCTTTCATTGTTTTAGTTCCTAAGGTTACAAAACCAACTTCATTTGGAAATTTCAAACTNATGGTTTCAGATCCAGTTTTTATAGACATTGTTGGAGTTTGGTGAAAACAGAGTTAATGGAGGCGGTGCGAGAATTTTTCTGGGGTATTTCGATCCCAAAATTCTATACGTCTTCTTTCATTGTTTTAGTTCCTAAGGTTACAAAACCAACTTCATTTGGAAATTTCAAACTCATAAGCCTTGTTCAATCGTCTATAAAATCTGTTTGAAGGTGTTGGTGGGATGTCTTACATCGGTTTTGAATAGATTAATATTTATGGAACAAGGAGCATTCTTACCGGGAAGAAGTATTTTTTAGAACATTAACATAACACAAGAATTAGTGCATGCTATAAATTCGCCAGTCAAAGGAGGTAACATTATGATGAAGATAGACATGGCCAAAGCATATGATACAATTAATTGGAATTTTTTAATTCAAGTCTTTCAAGCATTTGGTTTTTCTGCTGAGGTTTGCAGTCTAATAAATAAGTGCATTACAACATCTTGGTATTCGGTGGTCATAAATGGAACGGCGAAAGGTTTTTTTAAGGGGAGAAGAGGTTTTCGTCAGGGTGATCCTATATCGCCGTATCTATTTATTTTGGTTAAGGAGGTGTTTACCCGGCTTCTAAGGCAGAATTTTCAGGATGGTCTCATTGGTTTATATTCTCAGCCAAGGAATGGTCCGTTGATTACTCATTTACTTTATATGGATGACATGGTGATTTTTGCAAATGGGGGTAAGCGGTCTGTGAAAATGATAAAAGATTCCCTTAACTTATATGCTTCATGGTCGGGGCAAGTGGTTAATGAGGCTAAATCAACTATATACTTTTCTACAAGAATATCTTCTACCAGACAGAGACTAATATTGGAGGTTACAGGATTTACTGCTGGTAAATTTCCAATCAAATACTTGGGAGTTCCTATAATCACTGGACATATGAGGATCCAGTACTTAGATGACTTAGTGCAGAAAATACGGAAGAAAATCGAGGGATGGAAGACTCGGTGTTTATCTTCAGGGTCTAGATTAATTCTCTTAAAGCATGTATTAGAAAGTTTACCAGTACATTTGTTAGCTATTTTACGTGTTCCCAAGTCAGTCTTTGTTATGCTCAACCGTCTGTTCAACATTTTCTTTTGGGGTTTGGTAGAGGGAAACCAAAAAAGAAATGGGTGAAGTGGGATTCTATGTGTAAACCAGTGGAGGAGGGAGGTATTGGTCTGTGGAATCTACTTGAGATTCAAAAGTCTTTACATTCAAAGTTTGCATGGAAATTGCTTACTGAAGATTCTTTGTGGGCTAATTTTTTTAAGTCCAAATATGTTAAGGAGCATCATATCTCATTAGTGAATCCGTTGAAAGAGACACGGTTCTAGAGAAGTGTTGTGGCGCAAATTCTCTTTGTGCTTGGAAGATCCAAATGGATTATTAGATAAGAAAATATATCTTTTTGGCATGATAACTGGCTAAAAATGAGGCCATTAAGCGCTGAGGGCCATATTGGTGATCATCCAAAGCTGAAAATTAAGGAATGTATGGTGGAGAATAGCTAGGATGTGGATTATTTAGTGCAAATCGTGGGAGTTGAAGTAACAGAGAAGATATTAACCGAAGTAGGGGGTACTAAAAATGGATCGGATACTTTAATCTGGTTGGGGAAGTCTAATGGTAAGTTCACCACTTCATCGGCTTGGGATCTTGTGCGTGTTGTTGCTCCAAAAAGACAGTGGTCGGACTGGATCTGGCATGTGGCTTTGCCAAAAAAAATTTCATTGCCATGTAGAAAGCATTGTCACAGAGTTTGAGTGGATGAAAGAATTAGGCGAATTGGCATACCTGTTATATCAAAGTGTGAATGCTGTGAAGAAAGTGCAATTGAAGACCTGAACCATGTTTTATATGCTGGGAAAATAGCTCAAAAACTTTGGCAGACTTGTTCTAATATTCTGGGAGTCCCTTTCGTGTCTCATAGAACATGGTTCCAGACGGTGGAGGCCTGGTTTCAAAACATGAAAAAAGCTTCACAGGTGGGTATTCTTTTTGGTTTGATTCCTTCGATTATTACGTGGAGCTTGTGGTCTTGGTGGTGTGCGGCTTGCATGGAAAGCAAAAAAATTTCGTATACTGAATTATGGCGTAACGTCAAATATTGGATCCACTGGGTGGCTAGTAGGTTGAGAAAATATTAGAGGATAAACAGGAGGGATTGTGCGATTTTGTCTACACTCAATTTGAAGATAACAAACATTCATCCGCAGCAACTGAAGGCAATTTACTAGGAAAAATCAGAAAATGGTTGGTTTAAACTTAATGTGGATGGAAGTAGTATTTGTAATCCGGGTGTTTCTGGAGCAGGAGGAGTGCTTAGAAACCATGAGGGCAAGTTGCAGTTTGCATTTGCTGAAAATATTGGTATCGAGTCCAATAACAGGGCAGAGTTGTTGGCGTTATTAATTGGGTTGTGCAGATGCAAGGTGCATGGATTTTCTAACATTGAAATTGAAATGGATTCTTTATTGATTGTCAACTAGTTAAAAGAAGGTAGATGCCATGTATGTTATCTAGAAGATTTTTGGCGGGAGATTTGTAGTCTTAGAACTGAGTTGAATGTGAGGGTCAAGCATGTTTTTAGGGTGGGAGATGTTGCAGCGAACTGGCTTGCTAGCTTGGACAGCAAAGGATGCACTGGTGAATACTTTGAGTCCGTCCCTCATATGCTGAAAGGAATATCGAGACCAGATCGAAGTGGGCTTCCAAATTTCAGGCTCTATTAAATAATTATTTGGAGTATTGTTGGTCATTTTGGTTAGGCTTATAATAATTGGTTTGTTTTATTAGTTCTTTTTTTCCACTTGGTTTCTTTTCCAAGTGTGATGATGTTACTAAGGTATTCCTCCGCCATAAGTGAGGGTTTTTTTTAATAAACTTGGGACAGGACTACTAAGTGTGTGGCTACTGGCTATTTTTTTTTTTTAAAGTCTCTTAAAACAAACCAAGAATTTTCCTAAACCATTCCCCTGAAATTTTAACTCTAAGTACATAATTTACTTCACTCATGTCCTTCATCTCAAAAGTAGAGGATAACTACTCTTTTGAGGTGACACTTATGTCTATATCATTTATAGCTAATAAGATTTTCATCCATATACAAAGATAGAATCATAAAATTCTTCATTTACGCTTGACATAAACACAATGGTTTTCTTCTAGCATCTCAAAGTCAATTGAAGTAATATCCTCATAAAATCTGAAGTAATATTGTTTAGACGATTGTTTAAGTTCATAAATGAAACATTTTAGCTAGCATGCTTTGCGCTATTATTCCTCAACCTCAAAACCAACAATTTGATCCATATAGATCTCCTCATCTTGTTCTTCATTGAGAAATACAGTTTTCACATCCATTTAAAAAAGTTCCAAATTTAAATGTGCAACTTATACCATTTCTTTGGGTATAGCACTTCCCCACAAGATGGGCCATATACTTGTCAATCGATCCATATGTCTAGCACTTAATTTTTAAAATTCATTTGTTTCCAATAAGTCTGTGTCAAGGTGGAAGATCAACTAACTCCCAAACTTGGTTCTTTGCCATAGAAATCATCTCATCTTTTATAGTTGTCAATCATTTATCTGAAGTAGGTAAAATTAGTGCTTCCTCATAAGAAGCAGGTTCATTAAGGTCACACTAAGCACACATAAAATTTTCCCTTTAATTCTTGTAAGTCACTTTTTAGTAGTACACTCACACTATGAGGTAAATCACTCTCACTATCTTTTATGATTATAGGATGTGATAATTCTCCACTCTCGCCAAAAGATTATGTAACTCCCTCGAGTTCTTACAACTCAAAAATATCAAAATATTTCTTTACCTCAGCAATATTGGAAAAATCATTTTCAATAAATGTGACATTACATGACCATACGTTCATAACTTATTTGATATTATGTTCACTATACATTATGTAGCCTTTTGATCTCTCTGAATATTTTATAAAGATATACTTATTTGCTTTTCGACAAAGTTTTCCCATATTTATGGAAATCGGGGTGAGCATAACTTGCAGAACCCTAAGGTTGCAAATGTTTCAATTTTAGTTTTGCCCCATTCAATAACTCATATGGGATTGAGGGAACAGACTTAGAAGGCACATAGTTCAAAATATAGGCAGTAGCTAAAAGAGCATTTCTCCAAAATGATCTTGGCATAATGCCACGTTAGTTTTTTCTTTTTTTGAACTCTAAGCTTTAGATTCTCCCCCCATTGCTCTCCCTTCCCCTCTCTCTCCTCCCTTCCCTTCCCCACCTTTCCCTTCCCAGACTTGCACGAACAACAGTTTTGTCGCCCACAACCCATCTCCGACAGCTGTCATTGAAGACAGAACTCACTCACGGAACTCACTCTTGCCCCGTTACTCATCCCTCTTTCTCTCTCTCCTCACTTTTCCTTCACCCATTCCCTTTTCCAAACCCACCCACACGAAGACATAGAAGTTCTCTATTGTCCACAACCGTCTCCAATAGCCCTAACTGACAAACTTTGTCGATCGCACTCTCCAACAGCCCTCATTGACGCCAGGTATCTCTCACTCTCTTTCCACATTTGAGTTGCCCTAACTTTCGAATTTCCACATTCAAGTAGAAATTAAGCTTGCTCAATTGGTGGGTTAGGCTTGGAATTGTGTATATATCAAATTTTCCATGTAGATCTAATTGGGTTCCACATTTGTGATTGGATTTGTGTATATATCCAAATTCTCATGTAGATCTAATTGGGTTCTAAATTGGTTGATAAATGGAAGAACTTCACAGCTCAAGCAAACACAAATACTTTTACTAAACAAAAACAACCCATTAAAGAAACCTAAGATGAGCTATTCTTACAAATATATGAAGGTAATTGTCAAGTTGAGATTCTATAATTCCTATCTAGTATTTGATTTGCAAATCCTCCACTCACATGCTTATCAACATTTCATTTTTTCTTCATGAAACATAATTCAGTTGAGTATCTCAGATTTTTTTCCCTTCTTTTGAGAAAATATTTACTCTGTAGATGCTTTTGCAATATGCAATCCAATTTGAGAATAAATGATTAGTTGATTTCTATAAGATATTTGATGATTTGTAAGTCAATTTTGATATATACCTAGGATCTAATACAGGTGACCATCTACCTTCTATAGAGTTTCCGATAACCTTTTTCTAATAATTCAAGTTTGTCTATAGATGCTTCTACCCACAGAAATCCCAACACATCAGGTCTGTAGATGCTTATGTAATATGCAATGCAATTTAGGATTACACCATGAAGGACTAGTGGCTTGTTCAAGAGGGTTAAGGATTTCATGATTTGTAATTTAATAAATGATTAGTTGATTTGTATGAGATATTTGATGATTTGTATAAGTCAATTTTAATACATATACATAAGACCTAATACAGGTCACCATCTACCATGTCTAAGGAGTTTTCGATTACCTTTTTCTAATAATTCAAACTTGTTTATAGATTTTTCCAACAAAAACTCTAACACAAATGCTTTGCAGGTGTGTATGCGTACAGAAATGCCCCTTACTGTTCTAAGATAAGTTTCAAATGAAGAATAGTGCACATGTACATTTATGGCAGCCCATCTCTCATACACAATTTGTTGAGTCATGCTTTATAATATAGAATATGTATCAAATATTTCACAGAATCTAGTTCACTTGCGAATGGTCCCCATCTAGATACTATTATTTTTTACTATTTGGTAATTTTTAAGCAAACTCTAACCTAATTGTTTGGTGATTCTTATGCAAACTCCAACCATCCCCACCAAATAGAAAACTTTCAGCACAATGTTAGCTTCAAGTAATACCATTAACTCCTTCACAGGAAGGTCACAACCAGATACTGAGCATTACTGTCATTGTCGGATTAAAACACATTTGAAGACATCGGGAAAGGATTATAGCCGTGGCCGTCGTTTCTTGGGCTGTAAAAATTGACAGGTATCCATCATGAATATTGTAGTAAGAGACATGTATTTCCTTAATGAAGTAAATTTATTGCAAATCTGAAATATATTGTGGTATTATTTTGTAGTCTGAAAATTCTTTCAAGTTTTTCAGATGAGTTGATCTCGAGATGCCCGATTATGCAACAATGTTGATTAAGCATCTTTAACAAAAGAATGTGCAGTCCTCTGTAGCCAACCATATCGATATACTAGTTTAGCAAAAGTTGATGAATCATAAAGTTGAAATGGAAATCAAGGCAATTAGATAGAAGTTAGAGATTACAAAGTTTAGGATAGGCATTTGGCTATCGTGGATTTTTTTTTTTTTTTTTGTATTAGTTGCACACTTTATACTTTGAGTTGTAATGAATGCAATTGTTGGCATTGTACTTTGTTGTCAAGTATGTAAGACATAATTGTACAAGAATTCCTAATGCTAAAATAGAAATGAGATTTTGTACTGTGGAAGTTGTATTGTTATTGAATATATTTTCTTGTTTTTGTGAACAACACCAACAATGTATTTAAATACCAAAAGAAGTTGTAGACTGTATTTCACATTTTTTACAATATCGTCATAAATGCTTAAGTGGTCAAAAACTTCGTATGTTGATATTGCACCTTCATATTTTTAAGGGAAAACAAGCAATTCATAATCTTCCTAAACTCTATTTATACCTATTTGAATTTAAACTTTTGATGGAAGCCTCACTCGCACTCAAGTGTTTACAATCGTATTGGATGGATGAATCAAGGGCTACCTCGAGACAACACCAAGATCTGAATGGTTGGAAGATAAAAATCAAGACTAACTCGAGCTAGCACTCAATTCTAAAAAATTAGAGTGACAAAGCATAAACTTTACTGTTATTAAAAATAGCATAATAATTTATTACAATACAAAATCGAAATAAATAGTACTATGGTTCGGCTAGCCCTCCCCCAATTATTCCTTCCAACGACCTCTTTTGAAATCACAATCCCAAAACAATCAAACTTCTAAAATTAAGAAAACAATCTCAACAGCTTCGAAAATAAAATTAATCAATTAACTAAATAACAAATGAATAAACTTCCTAATTTGAAGAAGCACAACTCGGTCACCAATTCTTTAAAATCAAGGGATTTGCCTTATTGCCTAATTTCACGGGATTTGCCTCATCGCCTAAATTTATGGGATTCGCCAACAACTTGGTCATCCTCTAGGTGGCGAGCGGTTGGTCCTCAATCGGCTTGCCTTGTGCACCCAAAGCCTCCATCCTAGCCTCAGCCCGTTTAGCCCTTCTAGTGGCATTGTGGATAGCCCTTCTCGCATCTCCATCATTCCTCCCCCTTCAAGATCGACCTTATCTTGAAGGTCAAGTTCTGGAAATTGCTCCTTGAGAACCCGAACACTCTCCCATATATCATCCTCGGTTGGAAGCCCCCTCCATTGAACCAAGACTTCGGTTGCCACTTGGCCCACCCTTCCTCACAAGCCTATACTCCATGATCCTCTCAGGTTGGATTGGCATCCTTCCCTCTTCATTCGTCATGGGCAATTCATTCATCACTTTGGTTGGATTTCCAAGATTCCTCCTTAGGCATGAGACATGAAAAATAGGATGAATTTGAGCCCCAGCCGGTAAGTCTAACTTGTAAGCAAGCTATTTACACTTCTACAACACTTGATATGGGCCAAAATATTTAGCCCTCAACTTGCTCAATGTTACCTTGGATAGTGCCTTGTACTCCCTCGGTAAGTATTTGAGAAAGACCAAATCTCCCGGCTCAAAGGACTCCATGCTTCTTCCCTTGTCAATGTGCTTCTTCATTTGGTCTTGAGCACGTGTTAAGTTCTTTTTGAGTTCTTTCAAACTATCATCCATCTCTCTAAACTCCATATCCACCAACTCATTAGGTGAATTCCCTACTTCATAGGCTACAAGCACCGGTGGTGGCTTCCCATAGAGAGCCTCAAATGGTGTCATCTTGATTGATTGGTGGTACAATGTATTGTATCAAAATTCAGCCCAAGCCAAATGCTCCACCCACTTCTTCAGGTATTGGTGCACAAAACACCTAAGGTATTGCTCAAGAGTTCAATTGGTCACCTCCGATTGGCCATCGATTTGAGAGTGATAGGTTGAATTTCGGGCCAATTCCGTCCCATGCATCTTGAAATACTCCCTCCAAAAATTGCTCATGAACACACGGTCCTTATCCATCACAATGCTTCTCGGCATCCTATAGAGCTTCATCACGTGATCCACATAAATTTTAACAATAATCTTCGCCATGTATGAATGCACCATTGCAATGAAGTGTGCATACTTAGTCAAACGATCTATTACCACAAAAACCCATCACATCCATTTGAAAGTGGCAACCTCTCTACAAAATCCATGGTGACATCCTCCCAAGTGTGAGTAGGGATCGGTAAGGGTTGCATCAATCCCTTGACCTTACAATTCTCACTCTTCACCCTTTGACAAGTGTCACACCTCCTAACATACTCCCTTACATCTCCCTTCATGCCATCCCAATAGAACAAGTTAGTCACCTGATGAGTGAGCGAAAGTGCACTTTAAATACCCTATTATTGGATTAAAATGTTAAAATATAAATAGAAATAATGAGATATAATTTATATTATTGAATTTAATATCTCTTCACATGAGATATATTTAAGCATGATTTTATGATATTTTAAATCTCAAATATTGTATTATTGGTTGGTGAGAGATAGTTTACAATTGGGCTTTACATTTAATATTTTTGAAACTTTACTATTCGGCTTTTACATTTAGTTTTACTTTGATGGCAGCAGCATGAAGTAAAATGCATGACAACATATATATATAGATTTGAAGAAAAATGAAGACCCAATTTTACAAGCATATCGTCTAGGAACTCTCTCATTTAAATGAAGATGTTATTTGAATATAGGAGTTGCTGAATAAAAGAGAAAAACGCATGAGATACGGGCCCTTATATTAGTTTAGAATGAAGACGTATGATGCGAGACCAGCAGGATTTTATTTCAAAGTGAATGGATATACACAAGGAATCGGTTTGACTTGGCGTAAGAGAGGTGGACTCTTGGACGAAAAGGGGTTAGAGTTTTTTCTTTGGTTTTACTTGGTCTTCAAGTAAGAAATGATGAGTTTTGAATTTACTTTGACTTGGTCTTCCTTTTTGCTTTGAGAGGAAACGTAAGGAGAGTGGGAATGTTTTCGGCTTGGCTTGAGGAGAAGATGCACAACACAAAGGTGAAATAAAAATTGGATGGCTGTTGTTTGCTCTATTTTTTCCTTGAGATTTTTGTTGTTCATTATATTTATGGGCAACTAAATTCTCAAGTAAGGCTAAGGATTTGCACATTATATGGTATTTTTAATTTATTTTTGATTTATGTATTTGATTTTCAATTACTAAACTCTTTTGTTTTATCATTCTCAATTCATTGTTGATGTTTTATTCTCTGAATAATCATAGAATTTATTATGTTTATGGATTAAGTCATGCTTTCTCTATTGAATGGTTTAGATCTTTGATTATGTTTAGATCAATTATTTATCTATATTGATTTAATTCTTTGCTACAATATCGCTTCCTGAGTATATTGTCGTTTTTGGATTTTCTCAATAGTGATAATAATTTACATATTTTAAAAGTGATGAATATTTTTCAAAGAGTTACATTTGGTTTAATCTTGGCTTATAAATTTATACCTTCCGATTGAGAATTTTGGGAATTGAGTTCCCAATTGAGTTATTCAATGAATTAAAAATAATTAAAATATTATATTTGTGCAATGGATTCCCAACACTTTACTGTTTGTTAAATTTGAGTACTTTTTTCGTTAGTTACTTTATTTCACTTTAACTTGCATTTAAAAATTAATCTTTATTCTCCATTAATCATTTAATATTTTTCTTTAGTTTTTTTTTTATCCTTCTACTATTCTTTTAATTTGTCTCTCTGTAGAATCGACATCTTAAAGCTATGCTACAACTACCGTGTTATTCTTTGGGCGTAACCAAATTTTGGTGTCGTTGCCGGGGAGACGGTAAAAGAATTGTTAAATAGTTTTTCTTTTCAACAGTTTGTAAAAACGGTAACTTCATTCCTTCTTTTAGCTTGTTGCATTATTATTATTATTATTTTCATCTTTCTTTTTATAGTATTTTTATTATTTGTTACCTTGCATGCACAGATATAGAGACGTCTTGGGTAGATTTGTTTGTAAGCTTATGCTAAAGTCAGAATCAAACTTTTTAAATCTTTTATTTGACAATTCATCTAATACTCGAAATAGCCATTGTGAGTTCAAAAAGCCGTCTTGTAAATGTCCCCTTCATGCATGTAGTCACCATCACAAGTCAAGAAGTAAGTCATCAAAAGTTGATTAGCCAAAACCGGTAGGAGGGACAGATTGCAAGACTAAAATTAATGCAAAGCAAACAACCGATGGAATGTATCAGTTATCCAATGTCTTCCGCGAATACAATCATGCTGTGAGCCCGAGTAAGTCAACACATATTGGTTGCCATAAAAAAATTATCAAGTTGGTAAAAAAAAAAAGGATAAAGTCAAAATCTTTTTGACTAAAAATTACGAGATTATGGATATTAAAGCAGATGAATATGAAAATCTCACTTTTGGAGAGAATGAGTGCATGAATCATTACAGGTCGTAATGAGTTGCTTGAAGAAGGAGACGCAGAGCCATTACATAATTATTTGGTGCGGTAACAAGAGAAAAATAATGGCTTTATCTATGCTATGGATCTAGACAAAGAATGGAGGTTGAGAAATATGTTTTAGGCAAATGCTCAAAGTAAGGCAAAATATGAGTCATTTGTAGATGTTGAAGCTTGACACAAAGTATTTGACAAATAAATATAAAATGCAATTTGCCCCTTTTGTGGGAGTCAACCACCATGACCAATCGATACTTTTTGGATGTAACCTCATATCAAATGAAATACAAATACATTTGTGTAGTTGTTCGACTCATGGTTGATGTGTATGTCAAGACGGGCTCTTAATGCTATTATAACCGACCAAAATAAGGCAATTCAAGTGACAATTGTAACAGATCTTCCACCAAGCATATATTCTGTTTATGGCACATTTTATGCAAATTACCTCACAAGTTGGGATCTTATTCCCAATACGACAACTTTAAAGGCCATTTATTAAATTGTATATATGACTCTTTGAGCTGTGAAAACTTTGAAAAAAGGTGGCACAACATCATTCAAACCAATGGTTTAACAGACAGTGCTTGGTTGAGTAAGTTGTATGAGGAGCGAGATCAATGGATACCTGCATATGTGAGAGGTACATTTTGGGCAGGAATGTTCACAACCCAACGTAGCGAGAGTATGGATGCCTTTTTTTATGGCTATGTAGATGCTACCAAATCATTAAAGTAGTTTTTCGGGGATGCTTTGGTTAGGATGGTCGAGAATAAGCAAATATCTCTATTTTTTTTTTCTTTTTTCTTTTTTAAGAAAATGAGGGCGGCACTTCCGTTTATTCATTAATACCCTCACTAAAGCGGATAAATAACCTTGATTACAACTTTACCCCCAATAAAACAATACTCTCCCAAAAATTAAAGACTACTACTGAATATAAGGGATACCCCATCTATCCAAGCGAACAAGGCCACCAAATCTTCCTGAATCAAAACCACTTCCTAAAAACTCCACAACCCGACCATGAACCCCCTCTTTTGCTAGAAAATCAGCAACCATATTAGCCTTTCTAAAAATATGACAAATCTGAACATTAAACGAATCAATAAGACACCCCCCTTCTTCTCAAAAATCTCACAAATACCAATAATTACAAGAACCCGAAGTATTCCATCTTACAACGACACTTGAATCAGATTCAACAAAAATGTTCCTTAGGCCTAACTGTTTACACAGCCTCAAACTTTCTACGAACGCACGACATTTAGCCACTGTGTTGGTAGAATAGCCATAAGAGTGAGCAAATCCAACCACCAATTGCCACAATCATCTCGAATAATAGCTCCTCTGCCCAAATCTCCCAGATTTCCACTAGACCCACCATCAACATTTAATTTGTAACAACTCATTGCAGGCTGAGACCAAGCCACCAAAATCAGCGAATTCTACACCACCGCAACTAATGGACAGCTTAACGTCCTCAAAATCTCTCCATCATTTGGTCCCAACTTTGTAAATTTCTTCATAGAGCTAGACTTTAGCACCATAAAATTCTTCACCATATGCACAATACCCCTCCAATCAAACGGCATGTCTTCCATCTGGGAACCACAACGACCCATCCATAATGCCCGAGAAATAAAAATTGGAATAAGACCTCGGACCCATCCCACTTGAGAAGAGGAAGATGCACGAAGCCATCAACAATTCATCACCCTTTTCTAGATTCGATTATGAGGTAAAGTAACCCCCATTAGATTAGCAAAATAATCCTATACAAGTCTTAGCTCAACTCCATCACACAAGACAAGATCCAGTCTCAACACAAGGTACCTCACAATAGTTATATTTAGAATCACCACCTAAACTCACATTATTCTGAAAAGTATAACCAAGATTATGAGAAGTTTGCATCTTGAACTCATTTGAGTTTAATATGTTGATAAATCCATCCAGGGTTTTGCCTTTGATGCCCATCTATCATTGCAAGCTTTGGGTTTAAATCTCATACGAGTGATGGTTAAAAGGCCTATTTTACTTACTTGGCAGCATCCATTTTCTGAGATGCTTAAATTCAATATAGATGGCTCTGCTTATAATTTGCATGGGAAAACGGGGTGTTGAGACATTCAACCAAGTTGGTTTTTGTTTTGTTCTCTTCATTTGGGAGATGGTACTAACACCAATGCAGAACTAAGGCATTTGGGGTCCACTTTTGTGGACACACAATAAAAACTTATTTTTTCTTGGTGGTGTTCATTTTTTTACAAAAAGACTTAGCACAAGATTTGTGTATTTAAGACTTATCCCTAATATTAATCATGCTTTTAAACAAGGTCTATTATATTATCTGCATTTTGGTTTATTATAAGTTGTGGTTTTTGAAACTGATTCAGCAGTTCCTGTACATTGGTTCTCAAATTCTATTTGTCCTCCTTGGCAGTACTATAGCATATGGGATGGCAAACTATTATTCCAGCAAGTTTTTCCATTTTCTCTTCAGCACTCTGATAGAGAAAATAATTCAGTGGCTGATGCTTTGTCTAAAGTAGGGTCTACAGGTATTTTCAACACTTATTTCTGAGCTTCCCAAGACAGCTTTGGGTGAATTTAGAATGGATTGCATGTACTTTTTTAAAGCCTTGGTTTTAGGATTTTTGTGACCCCAAACTTTCTATTGCATCATTCTTCCATTAAAAATGAGGTATATTAATAAAATTAGGAATACCATCCATCTTCTCAAAAAAAGAAAAACTCATTTAAATTGGACTTCGCAAATTGCTTGTGAACACAATATAATTTTTCTGACCTAATCTTCATATGGGCCAGCAAGATAACCAAAACTCAATAACCGAAAAGAAAATCCCTTATCACCAAAAAGAAAGTAAAATAGAGAAAGTCACATAAAAAAGAAAAAAAAAACTAAAAGGAGATTTTTTTTTTTTTTTTGGGCATCATTTACAATGTTGGTATGTCACATGAAGGATTCTTCTTGTGTCACCCAGCCTCCCTAGTTTCAAAGCCTGTAGTACAATCAAGAATTTCCAAGTTTCGCAATGATCAATTAAGGTCTAGAAAGCAGTGTACACAATTCCTGAAGATAAGGACTATATGGATTTATAGAGGGATCAAAATGTGTTTTTGCGAAATGACTGATTTTTTATTTGGAAGTGAGCCATTTTTTTACAACTTTTCTATATATGAACTTATCCCAGTTGCTGAAGTCATGGCTGAGACTAATTTCTATTAATATATATAGAGAAAATATATTCATCATTTTTTTTCTCATCATTTCATAATGTGACATTAAATGATAGGTTTACAAATGAAACATAATAAATAGTCCTTGATCATATAATGACACATAATGAGATGATTAGATGATGATTAGAAAATGATATATATATATGTGTGTGTATATATACACGCACTTATGTCACCCTTATGCCATGACAGATTTTAGATAAAATATTAATTCTTTAGTTAGATGTAACCATGAACTAAAATACCTACTTCATTGAATCGTTGTCATAAAGCGTATATCTTTTTTCTAAGCGTATATCTTGCTCTTTACTTTTTGCGTTAAAAAAAATATTGGTGGATTTCATCATCTTATTCCACCTAAACTCACTCTGTCATATATGCAATATTTGGATTTTGCAATTATTGAGGAAAACAAAAAGAAACACGAAACAACTGATTAAGAGTTTGTCTTCCTTTCTCACGTACTTGTGCTCATGTTTCCAAAGATCCATAATATGTAATTTAGACCTTCAGGGACATCATTTCAGATATCATAATCTCTTGAATAGATTATTGTCATGACTTCTAAACTTCATGAACCAAAGGAAAGGTTCGAAGATTTGTGTGTTCTAAATCCAACTGGATGTAGACTATGCACCGACTTCTTTCTGCCAAAAATTAGGTATCCGTCTCTAACCAGTCGCAACACAAGAAGTCTCAAACAGCTGCCATTTCCCTTTCATTTGAATTTTGAATGAAATGCAACTCAAGGTTTCTTGACTTTATACTTCATGCCAACAAAGGGGTTCCGTGTTCAACAAACATGTCACAAACAAATGTTTTCTTCTTTTTTATCGTCATTCAATCATATAGATACACTGTCTCATTCTGGTTTAAAAATAATTAGATGTTTTAGTGGTTAAACATGGGCGCTCTTTTTTCTCCTGAGCCAGGCATGTGATTTGCTACTTTAAGGTTATACTCTCCCTGTGCACTTGAGAGTTGAGAGATTGTAGCGAAGATTTTATACAGTTGAGTAGCAATTTTGTGCACTTCTTTTCCCAGAGAAAGCTCCCAGCAGAGTCCAACGAGACATCTAGCATTTTCTTATTTTTAATGATACTTTTATTTTTTTTCAATTTAATACAGTTGTTGATTTGAAAAATAATAAGGTAGGGACACGGACAAGCTCCAAATCGGACTCTGTAACATGGAAAAAATACTAACAACAACTAAAAAGACAGCAAAAGGTGGGGACCCCATAAAGTAGTTTTTGACAGCTGTATGACAACAATGGTAAAGCCACCCTGTGCGTGTTGTGTCACCACAACGTTCACATTCTCTCTCTCTCTCTCTCTCTCTCTCTCTGTGGTTAATAAATATCCACAACCCACTGCCATTGGCTTACATTGCAACCCTACCATTCCTCTGTTGCTAAAAGGGAACCCATCTGCAAGGAAGAAATTGCAGTGCTTCTTTCACCGAGCATTTGGAGAAATGGAGGCTCTGAGGTTTAAGCTATTTGTGATAATGTTGGTGGTGTTGATGGCCATCTCTTCTGTTCAAAAAGCTGCTGCAGCTGAGGCTCCAGCACCTAGCCCAACATCTGAAGCTGTCATCTTTATGCCAACTTTCTTTGCCTCTCTTGCAGCTCTGGCTTTTGGTTTGTTATTCTGAGCTTTTGTGGTCAATCCATTGACCCAGTAGATTGGTAGCATAATGGTTCGTTTATCTTTCAAACCATTTTCTCCCTCGCCGTCTCCTTCTTTCTGTAAATTTTACAAGTAATGTGCTTTTTCGTGACTATGAGAGAGGGAGGGGAAATTGGTTGGGATTTTGTTTTGTTACTTTTTGGGAGGTCCAGGTTAATTGAATTATTGTTGATTATGTTCATCCTATGGCTGGATTTGTTTGGTTGTGATTGATGTGTCTTTTGTTGTATTGTAATATAAATTTAATTTAATTGTGTAATTTTTTCTTTTATATGGTCAGATATAGGGTAATAATGAGATCATGGGGAGGGGTATGTCTGATGTCATGACCGGTGGTGGATGGTGGATTTTGGTCTCTTTCATGTAATTTTTTCCCACTGTATTTGTAATTCATTTGCTGTAATAAATTCTATACCTTTCTGTATATTGCATTTGTGAAGTAAATATTATCATATGCATTTTATATGTAGTGCTATATAAATACTCTGTTTTAGTGCCCAAATCCAAATAATCATCAAAACGGAATCCAAATATATATTCATTTTGTCTCCCAAAGTATATGAAACCAAATCAAGCATTAAAACTTATAAATTTATAAGACTATAACTTTTGAGTATTAGTATACTTCAAAAGCAGCCAGCCATTTCGTTGGATATGAAATTCAAAAAGGGCATGAATCATAACCACAAGGGAAAATATTCTTTGTAGAATGATTCAGTGACTTCTGATTGTTCTATTGTAAGAAAGCTCCCAATGTCATTCAATGAAAGTTCTTTCTGTTCCCAAATGCGTCACCTACTCTCCAACTTTTCTCTTTCTTTATTATTCCGTTGATTAGGAAGTGATCAAAATATAAAAATGAAGGGCAAAATAATGAGGATGATGATAAATACATCACTTTCTTCTTTGTTCTTTCTGAACGGTAATTGTATACTATAGTCGAAATGTTGGGAATTACATAGCATTGAGCTTATAAACTCTCTCTGCGGTATCCCCCTACTATATTATATTATTTGGAAGGGAGTTATATGGTTGATTTACTCCTCGATCGTATATAAATTAAATGACTTGAGAGAGTGGGCAACACCATTATGACATGAACACAATAGATGTAGCTTGTTAGAGAAATGTCTCATAAAATTACAAGGCAATTAAGGTAATTTATTGAACTGGAAAGGAGGCCAAAACCAGTAATGATGAGAACCAGACACAGCACATGCTTTCTGGGGTCCAATAAAGTTGGGGACCATATGGAGACAACTAAACCCTCTTTTGTTTAACATCTCAAAAGTTTCACTTATTTGCCTTAATTTCAGGACTTTGGGCTTAATTTGTTTTCTTCTTCTTTTTATTGGCTTTCACCGTGTCCGCATGCATAGAACAAAGAAGATACTTCCCTCCCCCCTTCTAATTCGCTTTGTTGTGGTCTAAAAATATGTAAACTAGGAGGAGGGAGGATATAAGAGAGAGATCTTTAGAAAAAAAAAAATGAACAAGGCAGATCATGATTCATATCATATGCTTTGCACATGGGGGTCGTGCTCTCATAGGAAGAACATACATAATCACCAGCATGATTGCGGTTGGCTTTGTCTCTACGCCAAGGGGGAATGGGGCCCTGCAATTAGTGCCAACCATGTTACTTCGTTCATTTGAATAATTTATCGTTCTTTCTCTCTTTCATAGAAGAGATTCGTATCTTTTCTCAGAGCTTAAGAGTGATCTCATCACTGTTGACATGTATTCCATTTTCATCTTGGTTTTGTAATCAAAATTAAGTACAGTTGGGTTGAATAGTAGAGTGCATTATTGGCAGATGCAGCCCGTTCAACCATATCGCGTGCAACGTTGTTGTTCTTTAACACCACGCCGAACTTCACCGGCTGTCTTCCAGTGTTTGGAACTCTTGCTGCAGTGGTGCTCAGAGGTCGTCTAGATCATTTCAAGCGCTCCAAGAAAGGAACGCAAAATACGTGCATACCATGTAGATTGTCGTGCAATTCCTTCCCATTTAAACTTCAACAAAACGAGAAGAAAAATGGACTCTCAATAACGTCCTCGTGCTCAAGGGAAGTACATTCGATCATTTTCTCCTGATGCCCAAGTGGAAACATGGACACGCTATTAACTGTTACTCTTAATTTTCTCCTCATGCGGTTAATATTAGATTAAGCATGATGAAAAGGAAATTAGAACCAATGGCACGTAATAGAAGGCACCGACAATTCAACAACTTCAATTCATTGGAGCCGCACAAACCATTCATGAAGAGTTAGAGAGCGTCTTAAAATTGGACTCTAGCGTTACTGAATATCTTCAAACTTTTCAGCTTAAAAATAGCCACAAACTGAAATGTTTCTAATCACCTTTAGAATTTTTGTGAACGCCGGGATCAGTGGGCAAAAATAACATACACAGATTACATGCTATAATCTTGAGCATTGGAATAAAACACCAGACGCACTATAGCCCAGCCGATTCAATGCTCGTTTTGAATTCATCTCTCTATAAAAGTCTCCACTAAAAATAAGCCTAAGAAGTTTCTTACTGTGATAATGTTTTAACTTACAGATGCAACTTATTGGGCTGCCGAGAGAGCTCTTTATCAGCAAACTGAAGCAGCCTTCTCAGTCTTAAAACCATGTCAAAATGGATTGGCAGTGCAGTCCGTCGCTCTAAGTATGCTGGACTAACAGTCATCCAAGATAGTGCATGAAGCTCTGCAGCAACAGACTCAAGAACTAAATGGGTCTCAATTTCGAAATATTTAGCCTCAGTGCTTAAACTCCTACCGTCCTGTTTATTAACACCTCCAACAAACATGTCTTGGATAATGCTAGTGCCTCCGTAATAATCAATAAGGCTGATACAAAGAACTGACGGCCATTCTTCTTTCAATTTGCTTCTATAATCTTTCCTCATTGAAGGCACTGCTTTTGAAACTACAAAACCAGTGAAGTAGAATTGCAGGGCCCTTGCTGTGCAGGAGATGGGCCAGGGGAGGTGATTCTGTAGTGAGACGCTGGGAGCTGTAGAGGTGTTGCAGGGAGAAAGTGCAGGCTGGGTGATGGGATCAGAATGTATGAAGCAAATGTAGAACCAAGGGACCGTACAGGCTTGAACCCTTCACGATAGCCTGACGGCCCCATTGTTAAAGTATCTAGAGTATCTTCAGCCTCAGATGGAGGCTTGACTGATGGCCTCACTCAAGGCCATATACAGCTGGACAATGAAGGCAATGGAGCCTTAACTAATGCCTTAACTAATGGCATTGACAGCAGTCTACATTCTTGGAAAGACAGATCACGATGATCAGTCTGTTAGTTGACTGCAATTGATTTAGTTAATTATTTCCTTTTTTGATTCTTTCCTAGTTATGTTTGTACCCTTTCCTTCTTTTGTTTATTGTAATCTTCTCAGTTTGAATATCTTGTAATTTCCTTACTTAGAGTGATACTTGTATATATATATACAGCAAAGCTGTATTGTAATGAATTCATTTGAGTGAATAGTAGAATCTTCTCTCTGGTCTAATTCTTGTTATGGTATCAGAGCCCCTCTGGGGTTAACACCTTTCTTTGTTTCTTATTTCTAGTTACTATGTCGATTTCTGGTCAGTCTTCCTCCTCCACTCTCTCTCTACCTAGTATCACTCATTTTATTTCTATCAAACTAGATGGTAACAATTATCTGAACTGGGTATCACAGTTCCTACCTGTGTTGCGCAGCCATGATTTAATGGGCATTGTGGATGGCACTGAGCCATGCCCACCAAAATTTCTCTCTAATGAATCAGGGAATTTGACAACTGAAGTCAATCCCAATTTTTTGTTATGGCAAAAGAAGGATCAATACCTTCTTAGTTGGTTTAATACCACCCTGTCTGATAGTGTGTTATCATCTGTCTATGGCCTACATACCTCTAGGCTAGTGTGGAACTCTTTGGCAACAAGGTTTGCCTCACAATCCAGGTCCAGAGTGGCCTATTTGAAGCGTCAGCTTCAGTCCTTAAGTCAAGGCTCACAAACCTGCACTCAATACCTTGGTCAAGCCAAGATTCTAGCTGACCAACTCACTGCAGCAGGAAAAGCAGTGGATGATGATGACTTGATCTCTTATATTTTGAGTGGCCTCAACCCAAACTATACTGCATTTATCACTTCCTTTCACTTTGCCACTAGAGAGTCAGTCATGTCTTTTGAAGACTTTCAAGCCGAGTTGCTTAACCATGAGATCCTTCTAGGAAATCAACACAACCAACAGACCAGTGAGTCAGGAAACTTTGCTCTCTACACTCAAAAGCCTAAATCTTCTAATTACAAAGGGAAGAACACTGGGCAGGGACAGCAAAGGCACACCTTTCCCTATAAGAAATCTGAAGGACAGAGACCTAAAACTGAGACAAATCAATCCAACTCTCAGAGAGGACCTTGTCAAATTTGTGGGAAGTTAGGACACCAAGCATTGGACTGTTATCATAGAATGAACTACTCATATCAAGGAAGGCATCCTCCCTCTCAGTTGGCTGCAATGGCTGCCAGGATGAACACTACAGCTGCTGAATCTGATGAACAACCTTGGTTTGCTGACAGTGGTGCCAACAACCATGTTACTGCTGCTTTGGACAATCTCACACTTCAAGAGCCATTCAAGGGTGATGAAGAAGTGGCTGTGGGCAATGGTTCAGGTTTACCCATTCTAAACATTGGTTCATCAACTTTCTTTCATTCCCACAAACCTTTTAAGCTCAATAACATTTTGCACTGTCCAAATGCAGCAGCAAATCTAATTTCCATTCAAAAATTTTGTGCTGATAACAAGTGTTGGTTTAAGCTAACTAACAATCATTTCTTTGTGAAGGACAACCTCACAGGGCAGACTCTTATGCAAGGACAAAGTAGAGATGGGCTCTATCCTATTCAACTCTCTAAGGCAACCAATAAAGTCAAGAAATTTACAAGTTTTCTTGGAATCTCAGCCAATGCCACTGTTTGGCATCGTAGACTAGGACATCCAGCTTTTCCTATCTTGAATAAAATCAAAGAATATGCCCATATTCCTGTCATTGAGTCCAATAAAAA
Organism: Pterocarya stenoptera; assembly: GCA_003123785.1. NCBI lineage: Eukaryota > Viridiplantae > Streptophyta > Magnoliopsida > Fagales > Juglandaceae > Pterocarya > Pterocarya stenoptera. The sequence goes on from QEOT01000195.1 coordinate 72,377, forward strand.
TGTTGTCATGTGTGAGGCTTGTCAATTGGCCAAGGCAAAAACTCTTCCTTTCTCAGATTCTTCTAATGTAACCTTGGAACCATTGGAAATAATACATTCTGACTTATGGACCTCTCCTGTTATTTCTACCAATGGTTTCAAATACTATGTTGCATTTATTGATAACTTCTCTAGATTCACTTGGATCTATCCTCTCAAAACCAAGTCTGAAACCTTTGAATGTTTTGTCAAGTTCAAATGTTTAGCAGAAAATTTGCTGTCAAGAAAAATAAAGGCCTTTCAATCTGATGGTGGAGGTGAATTTCTCTCCAACCAGTTCAAAGAATTCCTCCTTTCTAATGGCATAACCCATCGTATATCATGCCCTTACACTACTCAACAGAATGGCTTTGCAGAAAGAAAGCATAGGCACATAGTTGAGATGGGACTTTCCCTCCTTGCTCAGTCTAAACTTCCAAATACATACTGGGTTGATGCTTTTAACACCTCAGTGTACCTCATAAACAGACTTCCCAGTCCTGTGTTGAACAATAGTTGTCCCTACTTCAAGCTACTCAACAAGGCCCCTGATTACTCTTTTCTTAAAGTCTTTGGTTGTGCCTGTTATCCCCTTCTCAAGCCTTATAACACTCACAAGCTCATGTACAGATCCAAGAAATGCATCTTCTTGGGTTACTGCTCAAATTATAGAGGGTATAGGTGCCTTGATCCCTTGATAGGGAAAATTTTAATCAGCAGAAATGTGGTGTTTGATGAGAACTCTTTTCCTGCCCAGGACTGGAAACCATCTCTACCTGTGTCTACTGCAAGAGAGCCTCCTCAACAGGTTAGTCCTTTGCACTTTAATGATGTTAATTTACCTTTGCACCACACTGCATCAACACAAATTTTAGCTTCTGAAATTTCTGCCACTGCTGCACAGAATTTAGCTCCACCACAGAATCATATATCCAACACCCCCCTTCCAGAACCTTCACAAGAAGAAGAGCCAGCAGTCTCTTCCATACCTGAGCCACCTCAAGCAGAGGACACAACAGCCATTGTTGTACCTCCACCTGAACCCACAGCCGTGCCTATACATCCTATGACAACCAGGTCTATGGATGGTTCTAGGAAACCCAAAAGCTTCTCAGATTACAAAGTTTACACAGCCACTAAGCATCCTCCCATGGCATTGCATACACTAGCTTCAGATATTGCATTGCCAACCACACCTCATCTTTTTTCCCAAGCTATTAAATCACCACACTGGACAAAGGCCATGAAAGAAGAGTTTGAGGCTCTTTTAACCAACCAAACCTGGACCTTATGCCCAAGATCCGCTCACAAGAATGTTATTCATAATAAGTGGGTTTTCAAAGTCAAGCAAAAGGCTGATGGTTCTCTCGACAGGTTCAAAGCTAGACTAGTAGCTAAGGGGTATGAACAAAAAGATGGGATTGATTACACTGAGACATTCAGTCCAGTGGTTAAAGTGTCAACTATTAGAATCATCTTGGCTATTGCTACCCATTTCAATTGGCCCTTGAGACAGCTTGATGTTTCCAATGCTTTCCTCCATGGCACACTTGAAGAAGAAGTCTACATGGAACAACCATCTGGTTTTATTGATCAAAGATATCCTCACCATGTTTGCAAGCTGCAAAAATCCATCTATGGACTTAAACAGGCCCCTCGAGCCTGGTTTAACAAGCTTGCAAACACTCTCCTTGCTCTCGGTTTTCAAGAATCCAAAGTGGACTACTCATTGTTTGTCTTTCATCAATCTAACATTCACTTGTTTCTACTGATCTATGTAGATGATATCATTCTTACAGGCAACAATGTTCCAGCTATGACAAAATTAGTTCACTGTCTCAAGCAACACTTTGCTATGAAAGACCTTGGCTCTCTCAACTTCTTTCTTGGTATTCATGCCCAATATATGCCCAATGGCATGCTGCTTTCACAGTCCAAGTACACACTAGACCTACTCTCTCGATTCAAGATGAAAGAAGCTAAACCTGCAAAAACACCCATTCCAGCAGGCTCTCAACTGTCACAACAGCATGGGGATCCTTTGGAGAATGCTACTGAGTATAGGCAGCTTGTTGGGGCATTACAATACCTCACTTTAACAAGACCAGACATTTGTTTCTCAGTCAATCAGCTGTGTCAATTCATGCACAACCCCACATCTGCACACTGGACAGCAGCTAAAAGAGTTTTGAGATATCTCAAAGGCTCACTTAATCATGGTCTCATGTTCACTAAAGGATCTCTCACACTCAATGCTTATAGTGACTCAGATTGGGCAGGGAACCCAGATGATAGGAGGTCTACAACAGGCTATGCCATATACCTTGGGCCATGTCTCATCAGCTGGAGTGCAAAGAAGCAAACTGTGGTAAGCAAATCCAGCACAGAGGCTGAGTACAGATCACTTGCACTCACTACTGCTGAACTATACTGGATTCGAATGCTTCTTCAAGAGCTCAAGGTACCTATCACTACTGCCCCTACCCTCTGGTGTGACAATTTAGGGGCACTGTCTTTGGCAACCAATCCCATTTTCCATGCAAGAACAAAGCACATAGAAGTGGACTATCACTTTATCAGAGAAAAGGTTGTCAACAAAGACATCACCACTAGATACCTTCCAACCATTGATCAAGTTGCAGACATTTTTACTAAAGGACTCACCTCAGCTCGATTCTTGTTACTAAGAGACAAGCTGAAAGTGACAACCTCACCCATCAGCTTGCAGGGGGATGTTAAAGTATCTAGAGTATCTTCAGCCTCAGATGGAGGCTTGACTGATGGCCTCACTCAAGGCCATATACAGCTGGACAATGAAGGCAATGGAGCCTTAACTAATGGCATTGACAGCAGTCTACATTCTTGGAAAGACAGATCACGATGATCAGTCTGTTAGTTGACTGCAATTGATTTAGTTAATTATTTCCTTTTTTGATTCTTTCCTAGTTATGTTTGTACCCTTTCCTTCTTTTGTTTATTGTAATCTTCTCAGTTTGAATATCTTGTAATTTCCTTACTTAGAGTGATACTTGTATATATATACAGCAAAGCTATATTGTAATGAATTGATCATCTGTTAGTTGACTGCAATTGATTTAGTTAATTATTTCCTTTTTTGATTCTTTCCTAGTTATGTTTGTACCCTTTCCTTCTTTTGTTTATTGTAATCTTCTCAGTTTGAATATCTTGTAATTTCCTTACTTAGAGTGATACTTGTATATATATACAGCAAAGCTATATTGTAATGAATTGATCATCTGTTAGTTGACTGCAATTGATTTAGTTAATTATTTCCTTTTTTGATTCTTTCCTAGTTATGTTTGTACCCTTTCCTTCTTTTGTTTATTGTAATCTTCTCAGTTTGAATATCTTGTAATTTCCTTACTTAGAGTGATACTTGTATATATATACAGCAAAGCTATATTGTAATGAATTGATCATCTGTTAGTTGACTGCAATTGATTTAGTTAATTATTTCCTTTTTTGATTCTTTCCTAGTTATGTTTGTACCCTTTCCTTCTTTTGTTTATTGTAATCTTCTCAGTTTGAATATCTTGTAATTTCCTTACTTAGAGTGATACTTGTATATATATACAGCAAAGCTGTATTGTAATGAATTCATTTGAGTGAATAGTAGAATCTTCTCTCTGGTCTAATTCTTGTTACCCATACCACCACCACCTTGAGTACCTCCTGCACAATGGTTACTGTCAATACTACAATAAAAAAAATTTGTATGCCACACTCAACTGCAAGTCATGCTGTGAACCCTATTAAGTGGCCAAAATCTAACAATTTATCTGAACCAGTTATCACATAATTACGCCTACGATTTTTTGTAGTGTACAATACAACCGAGCAAGTTTCCATATAAACACATTAACTGTTGTTAACATTATTCCCAGGGAAAACTCTTGATTCAAGCGAATTTGCAGACCGATTGTGCACCGAATGCTGATGTGGAAAATGAAACGAAGCGTTTTATTGAAGAGAGAATTTCGGGGCGTCTGGAGCGGGAAGAAATTCAAATTTCTTCGTTGGGTCTTTTGGATACATCTCCTCCCATGTTTTCCAAGTTCTCCCCCGTCTGAAGACTGAAACCATCCCTAAACCTCCATAAGTAACCAACATGTGTTTCTTCTCTCTCTCTCTCTCGCTATCTGACCAAAATGGCATCAGTGTCTCTGCCATCCCCACCTCTACAGGATAACTTTGACGTAGAACATCGACTCCGGGAGGTTGAGGATCGCCTCCGTGAGGCTATCGAGGAGCTCCGGTGCCCGCCAGCGCAAGGTCGGAACCTCACGTGGTGCCCGCCCTATGACCATGCTGTAGAAGAGCCTTTGTGCGTGGCTAATGCCATCAGCAACCTATGCCAGAGCTTCCTGCTCTCCTACGGCGTACGCGTCAGCATCTGGATTCTCCTCCACACTTTCAAGCTCGCTCGTTGCCAGTCGTACTCCTCCCTCCTTGATCTCAAGGTCAGAGCTCGCACTTTGAGTCTTCAATTCGTGATGAAGTTGATTTCAATTAGGGATTTGAAAATATAGCCAAAACACGTTCAAAGTTTGAAATCA
>QEOT01000195.1:79508-95506 GCA_003123785.1 Pterocarya stenoptera
GATCTGGTGGTAACTGATTTAGATGTACTAGATTCCAATGATTGGAACCAGGACAAAGTAAAACATCATTTCAAGGCAATGAACATAAACATTTTGCCTTTTTTTTAAAAAAAAATTGAGAGGGATTTTTCTTTATTTAGACTAGTCATGGATGGCATATTATGTCTCTGAAAATATCATTGATATTTGCCTAATTCCTTTGTAGTTCTTGGATGCTCCTGCTCGTACCTGCGGGCTTGCTGTTAAGGAATGAGGAAGAATTTCGAAAAAGAGAGGAAGAGATTGTAAAGATGGAGTTGGGAGTTTACAACGACCAACTCAATATTCGAAAGCAACAAGTAGACATCTTGCTTGAACGCTCACTTCTTTGTATCTATTGGGCAATTTCCATATTAATTTGTTTGTACTTGGTACGATCACAGTGAATACCTACTGAACAGGAACTTAGGCCCCGTTTGTTTACACAAAACCACTATCTCATTTCATCTCAATCATTACAACTTTTTCAAATCCCCATACAAAAATATAATAAACAATTCAACTTTTTCAAATTTCAACATAAAAATAATACTAAAAAATATATTCTATTAATATTTTATTCAATTACTATTCAAAACATCTCATCTCATCTCATCTCATCTGTGTATCCAAGCGGGGCCTTAGTGTATAAATCTGAACACTTGTGAATCTGCGCTTTAGACCAGTTTTGGAAATGTGTACAATATGTATTGTACGATTGTAAGAAATATTTGTTGAGTGTTTTGGATCACGTGGAACACTACTTTTGAAACTGTATGCAATCTGTATCAATGAATGTGACTCCCGATTGTGTTTTTCGGTAGATTATATTGCATCTAATTCAAAGTGTTTGGGAAGTATGATAGTTAGTCAATTCAAGCTAGTTAACAAGTGTTGAAACCAAGCTTTGAAAAGATTACATGTGCATTAGCAAACAACCCCACATCCAGATTACTCCCACATCCAAAGTCCCACCGCCAAACCATCACCACCATACTCATGGAATTACTCCCTCATCCAGATTTAACAAATCAGTTTCTAGTTCATCCCTGGAATTACTCCCACGAGTAATGCTCCTGATTTCTTCATGAAATCAATTTCTTGAAAGTTTTCATGCTTTGTTTCTAGTTCAATAAATCATATTACATTTAGCAAAATGGCAAATCTGTAAATTTATATTTCAAAATACAACAGCTCAAGTTACTGATAAAAAAAAAAAATACAACAGCTCAATTTACCGATCAAAAAAAAATTACAACAGCTCAAGTTGGATTTTGCCAACAAAATGGTTGGTGATTTGCTTCAACATCCAATCAACTTCATCATGAAACATCATGAAATTGTGAATCCCAGAGCCACAACTCGACCTCTTGCAAGTCCACCGAGAGCAATTACCGGTCAGGAGAGTTACATACCCCAGATTCTCATCTCTTGCTCGTTTGGCTTCACAAATCTGGCTAGTATATCATCACCCAAGATACTAGACACCTCGCTGCTCAACTACCCATCGTTCTTCCCCTTACTCTTCCTATTTTTCTACAAAAGTGCCATGAATCTACCCATTTTCTTCCTGAAATCAGAGCACACAACAGTAGCCACTCAAGTTTCATTTTGATCTCATGTATACTATATGTATGCTGACTGGTAAAATCTAGATCATGTTCTAACAAATTGATCATAATGTCTTCCCAAAACTCAAATGTGGTGGCTGCTTAATTTTGATTGTTAAACAATTGAAAACTAACAAATAGTCGACCGATATTTCAATCATCAAATCAACTTTATATGCTCAATCGATAGCATAAATTAAGATCACACTAGATTTTAAAGCAAAAAATTTAGCAGAAGTAATAGTACCCAAACCCAAGCTAACTGAAAAGCCATAAAGAAAACTTCCTTTAGAATCACATATATATTAATACTCCACCGCACCCAGCGCATTATATGTAATCCAAAGCACATAACTAGCTCTAAGGATCTTATCATCGAACATGAAGTCTTAGAAATGTGGCTATAACCCAAGGTATTGAATCGCTCTAAATAAACCTCGAGTTCCAATTCGTCTTAAATTTCAAACGAAATCCAAGTTCTCTAATTTACTCTTTAGTGTTCCAAAGCAACAAAACAAGGGAACTTTTGCCTGCACATGAGAAATAATTCTAACAGACAAGATCTGAAATCCATCATTGGGTTGGTACTAATGCCCCTGAGACCATATATAACACTTCCATAAATTGTATAATCACTATGAAGTCCCAAGTCTGGAAAAAAGAATACCCATGTAAATAAATAATGAGCTTTTATTCTAGAGAAACCCAGGTAAAATGATAAAAGCAAAATCTTTATGACAATAGAAGCAAGAGACGACCTTAATAGTGAATTCGTAGATCAATTGGGACTCCTTTGTGGGTTGGTAGTAGAAGAGTACAAAGAGATGACCTTGCTCAGCGTCTGGGCAGCAGTAGAATAACACAAATGATAGTTTGAGGTAGCAGAAAGAGACGAAGTTTAGGGCTTTCTCCTCCGCGAATTCGTATTTTGGATGAAAATGGTTGGGGCGAAAACTCCTCTGCGAATTCGTATTTCATCTGTTCTTTTTCCGTTCTTTTTTTTTAATAAAAAATATGAAAAGCCACGTCGGCAATCGGTACGCAATTGGTACGCAGGTTCGCTTGTACGTAGCAGAACTGTATTCCCAGACACTAAAGTCCCTAAATGACACCTCAAATCGTCCATATTAATAGAGATTGTGTAAAGGATCATGAGTTCAAATCTGTGGGATGTTCATAATTTACCAATAAAGAAGAGGGAAAAGAAAAAAGACGTCACCAANTTGCAAGGACACATACTTCCCCGATCAATGCATGTTCCACACATGGCTCATATACCAATGGATACGGATTTGGCATACTTCTGATAATTTATAGCGTTTACAAATTGTTAGCCATGTAAAGAAACAGAAAGACAACAATACAGTCAGCATCATGGGCAGAGAACATACCAATAAGATTCTCAAAATGGTAAGCAGAGAAAATTATTATGTATATACCCAAGATCCAAGTTTTCAGTGGACTAAATGAATGGTTCATATTATCTTGCTTTATGTGAGACGAACACATATAAGGGGACGAGGAATGGAGGGTAAAGAGAGTGTGCCTGCTTACCAGGAGATGATGAATCTGCTTGAGAAACTAGATTTAAAGAATGGTCGACTGAAATTGCAACAAAACTAATGCTCTGCACCCACTGAAGCAAGCCCCTTGAGCAGTCAACCAGTGTCTGCCCACCCATAAGCTTCTTTCTTGCAGCAGGTTTTCCTAAATCACCTTTTATAAAGCCAGAAGCTTTAGCATAATGTAGGGTCTCTTGAATCAAACTCAACTCCTGTTGCTCTAAGGAAGTACTATTACTGCTTGCAGGAATTCCATCGCGCACAGATCGTCGAAGTTGCAGGGGCCATTTTTTCACCTCAGAACCTCCAATTGAATTAATGGCTTTTTGCCACTCTGTTTACAATCCAAATGCCGGTGAAAATAAAAAAAAATATCAATTCTAATTTGAGAAATGGATATATAAAGAAAGGTAAAGTACAATTTAAAACCCTGCTGAATGCTTTTAACATACAAACTACATAGATTTAATTAGCAACGTCTGAAAAATCAATAATAATGAAGAACACAATATATGAGAAAAAATTGCTACATGATATGTGGGTTCTTCTTCTCATGGTAATTTTTAAGCATTACTTCAAAATATGTAAACATATCTTCTCCCGCCAGACTTTGTCAATGAGAAGAATCTAGAGGGAGGTAGTTACATTATTTTTAAAACAAAAGCTACAATATTGTTGGTCCATTGAACAATGCACAGCCGCAAGCCAGCTACAACTTATTATTTGACTACAAAGCAATCCAAATGGAACAAATCAACAATGCAATCAACAGTAATTTTCATAATACTAGATAACATTGTGGAAGAAACTCATATACCTAGGTATTCAAGTTCAAAGAAACTCCCAATGAGCACAATCACAAAATCTCTAGGCTTGGCAACAACAATATCAGGAAAAGAGCATGCCTGAAGTATCTGACAGCCTTGCTGCAGAACTTGAACGAAAAGGCATTGCAAACCCTTAGTGTCCTGCCTACTGCTGATTCCACCAAAGGGGAATACATGGCTATCAAGCAATTCTCCCCTTTAATTGGTCCAGATGCATACTAGCCCAACGCCAATCCTCTGTCCACCCATAACAACAATGTAGACTTGGAGGGGTCCTTTGTTGGCTAAACCCAAAGCCATAAGTTTGAGATCAATCAAGTTGGGAGCATGATCCAGCGTCTGCACTTCCTGCTGAACTTAAACCCTGCATAAAGCCTCCACTGCTATCATCAGACAATGGCTTTGCAGGTTCTGACACCATATTACCAGAAATTACGGGTGAAATCCCATGTTCTATAGAACCAGGTTCAGCGAGAATAAATAGAGGTTCAAACATGTAATGAATTTCTGTTCTAACTGACTCACAACTTAATCCTCCAGTCCTTGTCGTCTGCCAAGAATTATCCCAAGCACTAGTCCTCAGGTTAGCTTCAATGTCACCTTCTCTGGAAAGGGAATGCACAGAAATTCGAGGACCTACACAGTCCAACATCCCTCAAATAGGAGAAGACATTTGTGTCAGGACCGAAGGAGACCTACTAGATAATGATGACAACTGAACCATATCGTTAGAGGATCCTCGCAAAACTCGACGAGCCTTGTTATAAACAGTGAAGGCAGTCTCCTTAAGAATTACAAGCTCATCAAATGATGGACTTGTAACTCTAAAAATGGCATCAACTGTCACAATCTGCAGTACCAATTTAGGAATACTAAAGCCTGAAAGTACTAAAACGTTTGATATAGTTGCTTCATCCACGGCTTCTGAGCAGCTTAAAGCCTTTCCAACCTGACTGTGCAATATAGATCTCTCCCTATCTGATTGGAGAATCACCGATCCAACAGCAACACAAGACTCAACGACGGTTTGTAGAACTGCAGTAGGGTCAGGGAAGGGGCACACCACATATATTACCTGGATAGAAAGCGCCGGTGAATTAGGTACCCTCACATCTGTTTGGGCATCATAAACTAGCACTCAGCAGCATGGATAATGCAAATAATAAAATTTAACATATATATATCTATATAGATAGATAGGTGGTAAGCTATTGCCTGTTGGAAATAATCAAAGCAAGAACCATCCTTTCCACCCCTAACCCCAGAATCACTTAACATGCCTGAGGAGCATCACATGTAATATAAGAATCAATCTTGCCCAATTCCCTCAAGAGAGCCCAGAATGCATCCAAGATCATTCGTGGGGGGTTCAGAAAATGCCAACAATGCAATACGTCTTTCAGAAAAGTAAGAAGTAGATCAAACAGAACATCATCGAATATGAACTGAACAACTTCAGTCAGGTCAGACAGTGGAACTTCATCTTCCGGCCAAATGTATTATGAACTATTAAAAGCAGATAGATGCTCCAGATTACTAAAAATTTATATAATAAAAGGCAAATATTTTACTAAACATGTTCTTCACCATCAATAATACTTGGCAGATTACATTGAAGACCTAGTAACATGCGATAGTGCAATTCACATGAATCCTTGATTCCACCAAATACTGTGAGAAAAATGTTTAAGATGGCAACCTAATACATCATTGGAACCTGTACTCCAGCTGCCAGAGAGAGGAGAAATGAAAAGAAAATAAAAATGTTTCAATCTACAAAATGATGAAAAATAGTAATTGCCACTTACCATACAAGGACCACAGCTTCCATCTCTTGGGTTTGTGGACGAGTATGGACTTAGTTTCAAGCCTTTTAGTGCCTTTGAAAGGGACTTAAGGTAGCTCGTCAAGTCCCAATCATTGGAAAGAGAGAGAAAATAATTGCTTATTGAGCCCATAAGAGATGCGTTACTGCTTTCTATCCTCATTGATTGAGGACAATCAAGTAGAACAAAACCAGAAGATGATCATTTTGCAGAATCTATTTCTATTTGGTCCCCCAAACTTTGTGGTGAATGACTACCCAGTTTACATGTCTCATAGACTGTAACAAACATAAAATATGTAGAGAAAATGCGGAAATAATCCATTAGTCTTCTCTTTTAAGAGACATACGAAAATGACCAGTAAGACGAAAAATATACATGTATTCCGAATGAAAGGATGAACATCTAGTACGTATAAATAACATATAATAAAGCATACATTTCATGAAGGAACTAAAAGTCCAGAAACGCATTACATTTTAATGTAACCCAGATTCCAGATAGTGTAGATAACAAGGCCTTTTGTCTAAGAGCAACTCCTATCATTATATTAATCAAGGATAATGCTGGTTTCAATATAAGTAGCATTGAAACCACAGGGTAGAAATTATTTTCTCTTTTCTTCATTTGATCAAAAATAAGTTTTATTTAAGCAACTTATTACACGCAGCAACAATCCAATACCAGTTAGCTTGTCGCAACTACGGTATAATAAAAACCGATTTTCAGCAAAAACAGCAAAACTCTTAAATGCCTTTGCATGCACAAGTTAAAGAACCAGTTCATCTGGACTTGAAGCAAAAAAACACCACACACTCACCAGTTCCTAGTTGTTGGAAAAAATCAGCAGCAGCAGAAGTTAATGGATCAATGTCTGGACATATAACATTATAAGTAACCTGCAACAGTTAATGAACAAAGTTGCAGAATCATTGATACAGGAAAGCAATTTATAAAAGTTCTTCAAAAGGAAAATTACAAAAGTGCAGAGTATGAAAACTGGCAGCATCACCAATATGTGTTGCAACTGGAATTGGTATTGGACTTACAGGTTCTGTAAAGAATATGGTTCAAGAGGAGCCTTCTCCCAGAGTTTCAGGGTGCTTGCAGACGTCTTTAGCCAATCATCCTGGTAACTATAACAAAAATCATAATTTGTGACTCTCTGCATGTGATGAACAGTCAACTTAATCTATGAGAAACAGCCTATGTTAATCTACCATCACCATAAACAATATACCACAAAGCAAAACCTCATTATTTGAAGCATCCCAAGAGACCCAAATCATCCACTAACACCTTAAGCAAGAAGATGACTGAACCATCCGGGAAATATTCTTTCAGCCACTTTGTTTCTTCTCACTGTGGAGAAAAGTTTTGAAAATTGCTAATCTGGGCAAATATCTTCCAAAACCTTTTTTGTTTCCTACCTTGTAATTTCTGTAAAGAACACCATGTAACTTACAAAGCATCTTATCTTCCCTGTGAAATAAGTAGGGTAAATCTTGTTTTACATAAGATGTCCTGACTTCAGTCCTATGTATGAATGTCAAAAGGCATTTGGACAGGATGGTGGGCCATATTACGGAGCTCTTTTAAAGAAACTAGTTTCTGTAATTACCAATTGATGTCTTAACACTTGTTTTGAAAACTCTTTAAGTTTATTGCTTATCCGAATCTCTCTTTGTTTTCTTTTTTCCTTTAGAAAAGCAACTTCATATCTGGTGTACAGGTTGGAGCTCAGTCGGGGGAAGATGTTATCCCCTTGATATCTCCTCCACCGATCAACAATATAGCTGGTTCATCATCGGACTGGATTTTGTGAAAGCTTAACAAGATACAGCAGTGTGGGGATTATGCGGAGGATTTGAGGACCTAGTCACAGCACTACTCACCACAATTGAGGCAGGCCACTTACTTGGAACAAAATCAAGATCTAAGAAGAGCACAGAGTTAAAGCGTCTTACTTGGAAAATCAACTACGATGCTAAGCGAGGGAGGACTAGAGGGAGGGCAGACCCAATTGTATTATGAAGCCCAAGATTTCAACTTGGAATGTCCGGGGACTAAACGATTTTAATAAGCGTCTCCAATCCTGGATTGGTGGGACATGCCTTGGTGCATTGGCGGTGGCCAACATTACCCGGTTCCCAAGTGAGAGATTGGGGGATGCGTGTCGTTGTCCCAAGTGAGAGATTGGAGGATCATTCACATGGTCATCCAATCGGGCTGGTCTGGATTGGATAGGTTCTAATTCCTCCCTCTTGGGCTTTCTTTGGATCATTTCCCTATCATGGGCTTAACGTTCATTATTTCCTTGTATCTATTTTTGCTTCCTAGCTAGGTGTTTTCTCTTGTATACATCTAGTGTACTTGGCTACGCCTATTGATATGAATAAATTTTTACTTATCAAAAGAAAAAAAAAATCTACTTAATATAATATAAAATTTTCAATCTAATTGGTATAATAACATATATTGTTAATAGCTCTGTGGGTGATCTGCTGGCTTATTGAAGCCTCAAAGTAGGCCTATGGTCCAACAGTAAGCAGAGAAAAGACATTTCATGGCAATCCTTTTTTGCCCTTTTGGCCTCATTCTTATTTTTTTATAGGGTGTCCCTTCCCTTGCACCCAGTATAATTAGGTCACAAACCTTTCGGCAAAATAAGGGACTACAGCACATATGTGATTTAACGTTTTGAAAAATTAGAATAAGTTGATTTTGATCGTTACACTCAAATCTCTGATAAATGGCAACAATAACACCTAACAAAATGAGAAAATTTCATAGTTTTATTAAAATGCAAATCTTTTCTTTCTGTCCTCAACAAGATGTAATAAACCTCTGATTGTTATGAATATCTCCTTTTCACACATGGTTCAGAAGTTGAAATCAAATTACAAATATATGTAATATGCATGCCCATTGGAACTAGCTTTCCCAATCTCAACAAAATATTATGAATAGGTAATTAGATATTTTAGATGTCAATTAAAAAAAAAAAAAAAATTAACAAGGTATCATACCCGACAAGTATAGCAAGCAACGGAAGAGGTGTTGGTCTTAACCAGGTGCATGGCTCTGAAGTACGGATTTCTTGGCTAGAGATCCTCTGGCATGTGCCATCTACTTTAGCTCCACCTGTTGCCCTAGAGACTGCATCTATGGTCAAATGTTTGTCACTGAAAAGTCAATCATGCTATCGTGTCTACACAAGGATAATTATACCTTTTAGGCATGATGATCGACCAGCAGAATAGTGGGATGGATTCATTGGTTCTGCTGCAGATAGCATCACAGTACTCGACGAATCTGAGCATTCATTTATGGAAGACTCGGCAGAGAATCCATCACCGGCACTTCCAGCATCAACTGAATGATTGTGGTTGCACCAATCAGTGACGGACATTGGCCCATCCAAAATACCAAATGCAGATTTTAAGACTGTCTTGATGTCAGACTGCAACAAATTAATCACAGATGAAGCATGAACCTGAATAACAATATATCCTTTTTATAAGGATCATTACACGATGAATCCACCAGTACATAACAGTCTCACACCCTAAGGCTGATTTATCCACAACCACAAAGATAACTCCGAATAGATTGCTCAATTGACAAAGTAAAAGTCGAACCAGACTGTTTTGCTACCGAGCATTACAATCTGTTTTGTCCAAGCAGTACGATGCTTTCCCAAGGAACAAGTATAAAAAAGGAAACAGTTTCTTTTATATTACCTAAAATTTTAAAAGATATCCCACTATGAAGCTTTTAGACCCTGTGCTGCTCAAAGTATTTGTCCATGCACAAAAAATTGGAATACATGCAATAGCCAAATAAAATGTGTATCATTCAAGGACATTAGCATGGAATTTACTGCAACTATAATAAGCAAGTTGATTTTTTAAAACAAAAAAAGCACTTCTATGGGTAAAATGCTTAAATTGAACTGAAAAACTCTATTAATAGAGAGAGGATCATTTAATCCATTTCCCACATTCTTCTATCGAGCATGATTCCTCAGAAGATAGTACTTGTGATTTGACATTGACACATAACTGAGATAAGCAGGGACACAGCACAAACACTATATAAGTGTATAATGCAAAACCAAAGAAATATATGGTTTACCTATTTAACAATAAAATATATATTTCAGCAAAATAATGAAAGCTTACATCAGCAGAAAGTGGATCCACTAACTCCGCACCAGCAATGTCAAGGACATGACAAGAAGCCAGAGTCCCCCCACAACCAGCATGAACCATAGAAGGTCCACAAGAAAATCCCTGCTTCCACTGCTCTTGTAAAGCAAGCCAACCATAAGGACCATCGCCACAATCCCCATCTAAGGTCAGATCAACAAAGGAAGTAGCTTGTTGGACAAGTAACGCCATTCCATCAAGAAGCTCCTGAAGTGGTTGCATTTGCCGAAAAGAAAGGACACCTTCCTTATTGAAAGAATTACGCAAGGATGGGCAAACTTCCATACTTGGAGAATTTGAGGACTTCGGGACTTTAGGAACTCCAACAGAGCGCAAAACACCAATAGGTGCATTGAGGCACCCATCAAGAGCTACATCAATATCACCAGCTATTCTAAGTGGCATAGATTCTTTCTTTTTGCCTCATACTTGCCAGATGTATTGTCTGTCATGGTACTTTGGTCACCAGGCAGCTGACTAAAACCAGTACTTCTAGTTAGCCTAGTCAAACCAATAGGCATAGGCCTACTGGAAGATAATAGCGTGTGCCTTATCCTGCACATGGAAGCCTGGAACATAAGGCATTCAACGTCAGTTGCAAGCAAAGTCTACATAGACTGAAGAAAAGGTGCCAGTTCAAGGGTGCCTTCGGCCACTTTCCTCAGGGAAGATTTAACTGCATTTGTCGAGTTTAGATTAGGAAGGGGAGACGGCGCCACCCCTTCAGACATGGGGAAACTATTAACTGCAAGTAATCTTTTATCGAATGGCTCTTTTGCACTCTCGACATGAGCGTAATTATTTTTTGAGTGGATAACAGCATCCGCATCATTCCTTCCGAGAAAGGGTATTGAGTTCATGGGCATGCTAGTCTTCTCATCTGATCCATTAAAGCAAGGAGAAAAGGGTGGTGTTGCACCATATATGTACTTGCTTGAGCTTGAATTGGAACTCTCCTCTTTTATAGATTTTGGAAAATATGGGCTTCTACAAATTGATGAGGAAAACTCACTTGTAGGAGTCTCCATGGCTCCATATTCAGAAGCAAACCTCATCAGTGCTTCAGCTTTTATTATATGATTAAACTCACCTGTAGAAGATGCTGGAGTGTGGCTCCCCAGACCTGATAACATGCTGTTTTTTGTGACTTCTTGGGTATTGCTGAGATACTCCTCCTGGGCTACTGGAACAGGTGGATCAAAACTCTCAAAGGATGGAAAACCTCCAGGCAGTAGCATCTGATCAGAAACATCCATCATCCCAACAGGACTTGTACCTACATCTCCATAATCTGGTGCAGAAAATATTAGTGTCTGTGATTCCGCAGTTCCTGGGGGCTTCACAAAACAACAGAACATCATGAGATTCAATGGATCGTTTGTCATATCACCTGAAAAGCATTTTAAAACAAAATAGAGGGGTGGGGTAGTGAGGGTGCAAAGGGAACCATAATTACTTGGGACGGAATAATCATGGTTTAATAAAGAAGCAAATGATCCCCCGTCTGAGCCGTCTCTCGACTTCTACACATGCAACACCAATCAATTACTATGATCCATCTTTTCATAGGTTATCCATAGTCAGAATCTTCCCTAAAGATGCTGTCCAAAAGAAGAAAGGTGCCTTAAGAGAGCATTGTTCTAAGGTTTGTGCGACCTATGATGCAGTTGGTCTACCCAGTAGCAATCTCTAGTCACCTTCCTACATCTATCTATAATGTGTATATGGTGACCACCTTCGACTGAAATCCCAAATATTTTTGTCTCAATGAGAACAACCTTCAAGTAGCCCATCCTAAAAAACTTGCACCTCTAACTAACGTCTAGGTTATGTATGGGGTAAAGATGAGAAATCTCATCTCTATCTCATCTCATCTTATCATTACATCTTTTTTAAATTTTCATATAAAATATAATAAACAATTCAACTTTTTTAAATTTTAATTCAACTTTTTTAAATTTCAAAATAATAATAATATTAAAAAATAATATTTTAAACTTTCATCTTAATACTATTTATAAAATTTTTAAAAATTCTCATCTTATCTCAACATCCAAATTGTGATTGTCACCGGCAAGACGCATTGGGGATGATAAGCAAGAGATGAGAGCAAGTGTGAGGAGATAAAACTAGAGCCACGGTCACACGATTCTATATAGTTAGGAGTGGTTGCAATACTCCATACCAAATTAACAGTATACAAAAACTCTATCTTAGGGCTCAGTATCCGTCCCATATTTACAAATATGGCCTTCTGCAACTGAGAGATTCATATCCATCTAGAAGATAAATGGATAGAGAAACAAAACACTTCTTCCTCTCTAATTGAGAACCATTTTCTGAACTCTCATAAAGCTCCCCAAGTAAACTATCTTCCAATGAATATCCCGTATTATCCAACAAACCCTCACTGAAAGCCGAAAGGCAAAATCTCAATTGAAAAATCACCTGAGGATGCATCCAAACAAGGAACTTCCGTACAAACACCTTCATCAGCAATGCTACATGATTCTGTGACTCCAGCGAGCTCCAGCCATGGCAAAAGCTCAAGTGATTCTTTCAGACTTTGGAAAGAAGGGAGCGTTGATATCGGTTGTGCCAAAGGGAGAATTAGTCAAACAATTCTGACAACGAGGCTCTAAAGTCATCTTATTTCCCCGATTTGGCCCGGAACTTTAAAGGGAAGTATGCAATGAATTTCAGCTGATCCACCGACAGCCAACGTGTACAGACCCCATTATCTCCCAAACGAAAGCTTAGAGAATAAGTTAGTGTTATATTTCAGATTTAAAACAAAACAAACAAAAAAACACCAAATACAATGTAGCATAAATGAGAAACAAATTGCCTATTTACTTCTTCTTTTTTATAAGAACCCGGTTGTTATATACATAAAGGAAAACTTATGCATGTGAAGGGATACTTGCAGCTCACCGCCGCGAACTCCTTTACAAATTGTCTATTTAATTGATCAATACAATCTTATTTTAACTATCACAAAATAATGGGGAGAAAAAAATTCATGTAGCTCACATGGAGTAGTTGAAATTTAAGCTTTGTTGAGTTCAGTTGAGTAGCAACAACACCAAAAACAAAAATAAAAGCTATATGTAATAGTTATAGAGTTTCTGTTATAGTGATAATCATCAACGTCTTCAACTGATAAATGAATATCTACAATCACCACCATTAAGACAATTATTTACCAACATATGATTGTGAACAAACCTGAAAATTTTGTCGCTTTGCGATGGATAATACTTTGAAAACACATCTCCAAATCTCATGTAGGAAAGTCCAATAACTTTTCTACCAGTTCTAATAAAATAAATATCAAGTTATGAACATGACAGAATTTTCCGCTTGAAGTTTTTAAAAATTGATGATTAGTGACCTTTGTATACACTTCCATGACAAACTTTTCCCCTTGAATTTTTGAAAAGTTGATGATCAGTGACCTTTCTATACAATTTCTTAAAGCCTGAGAAAGTGCAGCTGCAACCTCTTCTACATCCCCAAGAGCCAACCAGATTCCAGATGTAGTAACTTTTCACATTAACCAATCAAAATAAGATAGTAGTAATATAATCATACAGAAATAAATACCACATGAAAATAGTGCCCACCAAGCAGAAAATAGAAGCTATAATAGTAAAAAACAAAGACAACAATCGATAATCCACCACATAAGAACCGTGTTAAAAAAAAAAACAAGAAAGCATGATACCTTCTAATCTGAAGACTGCACTTCGAGCAGTCTCAACAACTGATGAATGATGCCCAGGAAGAAAAAACCAGAGCTTAATTTTCTCATCTGTGTAATTTATACAGGTATAGAGTAGTTAGATGACCAAAGATGGTTTGGGTACAGTACCAATAGTAGATGGCAGAACAATAGTGCAAAATAACTGCTGTGGCACTACCAGGATTGTGCAGACCCTGATATAGTGATATGGATCCCAGGGCCCATCAAGGGAATTGAGCCATGTGCTGAGAAATCCTTCCTTTCGCAACTGCAGATGCGATGAAAGCACCAACATTGTAGCAATATATTTCTGCTCTACTTCCACACTGTTTCAATCCAAAAGAGGTCTTACTAAGCAACTGCTTGTAGTAAACTGTCTTTCCAATTATCTAAATCAACTAGATTAATGAGGGAGAAAAAAACTGCCATAAAATCCCAACCTTTTATCTGGTAGAGAGTTCAATTCGGTTTCATGGGGAAGAAACTGGAACCATGATATCTGATGAAGGCCTCCCTATAGAAATGGCCAAGAATGTGAAATCCATAAAAACCATTATATAGCTTATAAATGATGAGGCAAAACCAGTTCAGGGCAGGCTACAAAAATCAATGAGGAAGATGACAAAAGCATATAGAATATGCAAAGACCAGATAGTCAGTGAAAACCAAGCAAGATAACACAACTTTAAAGTTGCCAAATTTGTAATGAACATAACAAGCTGATTGATAAGAAAACCAACTATGGGCTCGCCAGCAAACTTTAAAGTCGGTGTTTTTCTCTTCTTTTTTTTTTTTTTTTTTTTTTTATAATTTTTACTCTCTCTACGTAGGTGTTCTAATCTATACTCCCTGTGTACTTGGTAGACCTAAAACAGCAACATAGTCAAAAGGCTTAAATCACAAGCCATAATAACTAAGACCAATTCATGAACCAAATAGAAAAAGTCGGCCATTTAAATATAAACAAATAAATAGAGGCAAAATATATATACAATCCTACAAATGAAAACTAACGCGAGTAAATTCGAGAGAATCATACAAGTTTGAACACACTGGTCCGCATCGTTGATATTTGCCGAAGCTGTGTAATGTACCGTATATAATGTAGTGAATTAAATGGTGTGTAATAGTATATGAAGAATGATAGAGTAGGGATGGATTCAAAGGAAAGATGTAATGATAATAGGTATATTAGAGGTATACCCAACCTCCATAGCTAAGAATAGCTCCAGACAAGGTTCAACAGAAAAGACGTAAAAGAAAAACTCCCTCCGTTCCTCACTATATTCCCTTACAGACCACTAACAACCTCCCCACTTAGACGATTACAGCTGGAATTCAAAAACAGAATTAAAAGGATAGAATGGTAAACTTAAACTTAAAGAAATAACGGAATGGTATTCTAGAACACGTTGGAATCCCACGCTTTCTGCCTTCAACTGCTTCAAAACGCACCGTTTCTCGTATGGGCCCTGTTCTCTTTATTCCAGACTTCATATCTTCCCTCAGCTTGGCCCCATCACTTGGGCTTCATTACAAACCCGGCCACTTAAAGAACCTTGCCCACAAGGTGGGGATAAGATTCTTGAAGTGCCTTCAGACTTTCCCATGTATTGTTTTCGACCGAAGCCCCAATCCATTTGACTAACACCTCCGTGCGAGCTCGATGACCATGGCGAACGCTGCGGCACTCGAGCACCGATTCTGGTTCAGGCTGCACTTCTCCAGTATTGTTGATGGGTGGTAACGACGGAAGGGGCTGTACCTACGATCCCAATTTCTGTTTGAGGCACGACACGTGGAATACGGGGTGGATCCTCGACTCTGGCGGCAACTCCAACCGGTAAGCCACGGTTCCCACACGCTGCGCCACCTTGAAGGGTCCATAGAACCTGGGTGATAACTTGAGATTGTGCCGAGTAGCCACTGTTTTCTGACGGTAAGGCTGTAACCTAAGTACACCCACTGCCCAACCTCGAATTTCCTCTCTGTTCTGCGTTGGTCAGCGTATTTCTTGATCCTTTGTTGAGCAAAGGTTAGATTTTGTTTCAAACTTTGCTTGGTTTGTTCTCTGGATTGAAGCATCTTGTCCATTGTCTCGTTAGAAGCTGTACCAGGCACATAAGTAGTTAACTTTGGTGGTTGATACCCATATAACGCCTCAAAAGGCGACATCTTGGCAGAGGTGTGGTAAGAAGT
>QEOT01000195.1:98008-122259 GCA_003123785.1 Pterocarya stenoptera
CCTTCTAGAAAGGCCATCTGCCACTTTATTTTCTCGACCTTTCTTGAACTCAATTCTGAAATCATACCCCATTAGCTTAGTTATCCATTTCTGTTGAGCTGTAGTTGCCACCTTCTGCTCTAACAAGTACTTAAGAGCCTGCTGGTCCGTTTTAACAGTAAATGATTGGCCCAAGAAGTAAGGCCTCCATCGTTGTACAGCAGTCACTAGAGCAAAGAATTCCCTCTCATAGGTGGATAAGGCCAAGGCCTTGCCTTTTAGAGCCTTACTGAAATATGCAATGGGCTGCCCATCTTGCATGAGCACTGCCCCTATGCCACACCCACTAGCATCACATTCGATGATGAATGGTTTAGAAAAATCTGGAAGTCGTAAAACAGAGGGTGTCGAGACAGCCTCTTTAAGCTGCTGGAAAGCCTCTTGTGCTGCAGTATTCCAAGCAAAAGCATTTTTCTTCAAAAGGGCAGTCATGGGGGCAGCTATAAGGCCATAGTTTCTGATGAACTTATGATAATAACCAGTCAGCCCTAGAAAACCCCTCAAAGCCTTTATATTGGTAGGAATGGGCCACTCTACCATAGAGGCCACTTTGTTGGGATCAGCCTTAACTCCTTCACTAGACACAATGTGTCCCAAATACTCCACTTCAGAAACCCCAAAACTGCACTTGGACAGTTTAGCATAGAGCTGGTTGTGAGTTAAGACTTTCAACACTTGCTTTAAATGGCTAACATGATCCTCCATGTTTCGACTATATACCAGAATATCATAAAAAAAAACCAGAACAAACCTTCTTAGAAAGGGCTTAAAAAGTTCATTCATAAGGCCTTGAAAAGTGGAAGGTGCATTGGTGAGCCCAAAAGGCATCACCAAAAATTCATAATGACCCTCGTGAGTCCGAAAAGCAGTTTTGTGAATATCCTCGGGGACCACCCTGATTTGATGGTACCCAGACCTCAAATCCATTTTAGAAAATACTACCGAGCCAAATAGCTCATCCAACAGCTCATCAATGACGGGAATAGGGAACTTGTCTTTCACCGTTTCTTGATTTAAGGCCCTATAGTCTACACAAAGGCGCCAGCTACCATCTGCCTTTCTGACTAGTAAAACAGAGGAGGAAAAAGGGCTTGCGCTAGGTCTAATCATCCCTGAACTGAGTAATTCAGTGATGATTCATTCAATTTCAGTTTTCTGGTAGTATGGGTATCAGTATGGCCTTGTGGAAATAGGTTGTGTTCCCCCCTTGAGGGTGATTATATGATCATGAGTTCTTGTGGGAGGCAATCCCACTGGTTCCTCAAAAACATTCCCAAATTGCTGTAACAACAGGTTAAGGTTTCTGTTTAGGGTAGTGTTTGGGCTATGGATGGTGTTTAGGTTTGGGTTTATAGCACAGAGCTGAATAAAGACCCCTTTTGGCCCATGCATGCTATTTAACAGGACCTTTCTGCCTTCCTCAAACGAAGGCCTCCCTAGCTGAAGGCCTTTTAATTCTACCAATCGGCCTTGCCATTGGAATTGCATGAGTAACTTGGAAAAATTCCAATTGATATTGCTCAGATTCTCCAGCCACCTTATCCCCAATACTGCATCACACCCCCCAAGGCCAACAAATAAAATGGAACAAGAAACTGATTACCTTGTAATTTGAGGGTTGTCTCGGAACATGCTCCTGCACTTGTGACGATGTCTCCATTTGCCACTCGCACTTTGAGCCTTTGATTATGATCCACATGTAACTGTGCCTTCTTTGCAATGGAAGGATCCAGGAAATTGTGAGTGCTCCCCGAATCCACCAAAACCAACACCATTTTCCCACCAATAGAGCCACGGATTCACATGGTATTGGGGTTGGGAGTGCCTGTAATGGCATTGAGTGAGATTTCCAGTTTGTTTGCTACTGGTTCACTATCTTGTGCCTCCTGAGAATCGAAATAAAGGTCTTCTCCCTTATCATCCAGCTCCTCCTCACAACCTTGGAGCACATACACTTTAGGAGATTTGCACACGTGATTCGTGTTCCACTTCTCTTCACAATGGTAACATAGTCCTTTCTTCCTCTTCTCATCCATCTGAGATGAAGGAATGTGCCTTCCTGCCCTATACAACTTCTGTCCAAGTCCCTGAAATTGGGTAAAATGAGACCCAACTCCAGAACCTGAGTTGGATGACGGTGGCTGCCTGTCCACCCAACCTTTTACTGCTTTTTTGGAACTGATCTGGTATTCCTCTTGGATTTTAGCAAGGCCAAATGCTACATTAAGAGTCAAGGGATTGAACATCCGCACGGGAAGACGGATTTCATCCTTCAACCCACTAAGGAAACAACTTAGTTTGTGTGCTTCAGGAAGTCCTTTCAATCTATTAGAGATAGACTCAAATTGGGCTTTATAATGTACTACTGTGGACACTTGTTTGAGTCTTGTAAGGGCTTCCATAGGGTCGTCGTATGCCGTAGGACCAAAAGCTCTACAAAATGTCTCCCATGTATTAAACTAACCTGTTTCAACTGCATCTTGATACCATATGAGGGCATCCCCTTCCATGTAATATGATGCCATTAACATTTTCTGTGCAGGTGGCGTTTGGTGGTAGTCAAAATAATGAGAGGCTTTGAAAATCCATCCTGCCGGATTGTTGCCATCGCAGTAGGGAAAATCCAGCTTCACTCCTCTATGGCCTTCATGCCTGAAGTCCTGGAATTCCCTGTCCTGCTGCCCATTGGGGTCACGGTGTACCACCTATGCTATTTGGTTGGTTACCAAAGTCTTCACCATTTCTGTGAAATGAGCAATGTCAGTACGCATAGAGTGCATTCGTTGCTCCTGCTGTATCATCCGTTCTTCCTGAGCCTCCTGCCTCTGCAGAACTTCTTGCTGCTTGGAACGAGTATTGTCCGCCATTTGTGGAAGTTGAGAGGATCGGTGCTGCTGATACCAATTGTAATGTACCGTATATAATGTAGTGAATTAAATGGTGTGTAATAGTATATGAAGAATGATAGAGTAGGGATGGATTCAAAGGAAAGATGTAATGATAACAGGTATATTAGAGGTATACACAACCTCCATAGCTAAGAATAGCTCCCTCCGTTCCTCACTATATTCCCTTACAGACCACTAACAACCTCCCCACTTAGACGATTACAGCTGGAATTCAAAAATAGAATTAAAAGGATAGAATGGTAAACTTAAACTTAAAGAAATAATGGAATGGTATTCTAGAACACGTTGGAATCCCACGCTTTCTGCCTTCAACTGCTTCAAAACGCACCATTTCTCGTATGGGCCCTGTTCTCTTTATTCCAGACTTCATATCTTCCCTCAACTTGGCCCCATCACTTGGGCTTCATTACAAGCTGGCTCACTGATAAAAGTTTGTCAGCAGTCCATTAGTTATACAAAAACGGGAGAATCATTTACCAACCTGCAAACGCCCCCGGGGGGAGGGGGGTGTGGTGTCCCAAGATTCACACTTTAAAGGGGAAAAAAGAAGCTTCAAAGAAAGAAAGAAAGAAAGAAAAGAAAGGAAAAAAAAAAGAAAGGAAATAGCAGTGAAAGCCTAGTAGCGAGCCGGTACAAGAGAACGAGAGGTTAGGGAAGGGTTGGGAAATGTAGAATTTATGGAGAGGTAGTAGTTGCAGAGTTGCAGTTCCAAGTCCAACATGAACCACTGGGTCAGTTGAGAGATCGTACCATACCAACCAGCCATCCATTCTGGAGTAACGACTTTGATTTTATTTTTAGTCCGTGCAGTTACGATTGAATGATTGTTATTTTTGGTATGGACTTTCGTAATGAATTAGGCAAACTTCACTGCCCTTTTTAGATCCACCAATGCTCACGAGTTAGCCCAATGGGCCTCTTTTCATGGGACTGTTGTGCCGATGGAGCGAGTGAGTTTGTTGGTTTTTTTTTTTTCAAATAATCTTCACAACCTCCTACTATTCCCCACACTCCACACTCCACCTTTTTTTTAAAATTTTTTTTTTAAATTTTTTTTTATCAAATATTTTTTATATGAATAGTGAATAAAAAATTTGAAATAGTTTTAAAAAAATAATTTCAAAAGAAAATTCAAAAAATATTAAAAAATATTAAAAAAAAGTGGAGTGTGGAATGTGGTGAATAAGAGGAAGTTGTGTAGCAAAACCCTTCTCAAAACAAAAATTATATTAAAAAATTATATTATTACAATATTTTATTCAACTTTCAATAAAACATCTCATTCCATCTCATCTGAACTGCATAAACAAACGAGACTAATTCTTATCCTTTTTGTTATAATTTGTGGTCGAGCAATAATAATATTGAGAGTTGATAAAAATGTATGCGCGTGCATGGTTGGCCATGTAAATTACGTACTTGATCTCTTAATTATTAATTTTATTTTAGACAACTTGATGGAACAGCGATATTTTAGGAGGGATTCTGTCAATTGCATTTGTGGATGGTATTGATAATTTAATTAAGAGTAAGTACTTGAGAAAGTGATGGTTAATAAATTCTCTGGCCTCTAGGGATGTTGTTGGTTAATCATAGTATATATGCATATATGGCCAACTAATTAAAGATCATTCCCGAGTTTCAGAACATGAGGCTTGAGATTGAATAAGTCTTTATTCTTATAGATATATATATATATGTGTCTTCTAATTATAGCCGATCGACAACGTGTACAAGATAATGTTAGCTAGTAATTCTAACAGAAATTAATAATTAATTTCTTGTCTCTATAAAACCTCTGATCCTAGCTTTTCTGTTTCATGCATGCATGAGACCGAGAAAGTCTTCAGAGTCTCTCCGAATTCTTTTACGTTGATCAGTGGATTCAGGTAATTACACTCCTAATTTACCCATGCATGCATATATATCTATGCATCTCTTCTTTCTTTCTCCATTATGTATATGATGCATTCCTTGGATCCTTAATATATATATATATATATATTGGTTTTTCCTTGCGCGCAGGTTTTCTTGAAATTAATTAATTTAATATTAATTATGGGGAAACCATTCCTGGTGCTTGTGCTAGCTATCTTTCTGGGTCTCATTTCAGAACCACACCTAACGTTTGTGAAAGGAGATGCAGCACTAATAAAAGATGTGTGTAGCAAAACCGCAATACCTTTCTATTGCAAGAAGTGCTACCAAGTATTTGGACGAAGCTCCCACGAGGATGTTAAAGCCCTTGGACGCACAGCCGTTGATTGTAGTCAAACTGAGCTTGCCATTTTCCAGTCCACTTTTGGAAGCTTTTATGAAACAATCAACGACATTGAGTTCAAGAGAGCCAGCGGGAATTGCTTAAGCAATCTGGTTACTGTGGGAAATCATATGAAAAGCGCACTTCAGAGCTGGCAGGGAGCACGTTATGCCGACTCTGCCAATCAGATGTTGACTGCTCATAATCTCACACATCAGCACTGCGGTTATCAGTTCATCACCGCCAAACTCACCCTCCCTCTCGCAAAGCAGATGGATACCCTAATGGGTTTCTCTGAGGTATCCTACGGAGTTCTCAAACAAATTCACTGATCATCATCATCATCAATCGTACCTGTTATATATATATATATATATATAAATATAGTACCACCTTGATGATCTATAATAAATATCATCATGTATTATATATTAATGTACGGACGTAAGCTAGCTAGCTGTATGAACAACATTAATTGAAACTGCATGCATTTTGTTTTGATTCATCAGTACGTACGTAGTAGTACTTGTCCCAAATTAAAACAAAGAAAATCAAAATGATCTACTCTTCCAATTCAGCTTTGGCCGGAATAGATCAGACGTTTCTCCATATATAAAAATAGATCAGCCAGCCGTAAATGCTGTTTCTGTAGTAGCATTTTATTTTACTTTCACATTTCAGCTCAAAATTTCCAAGTGAAAAGGCTCGGAGTGGCATGCATGGCAAAGGGAAATATCACGTTGTGGAAGCCTACTTCAATTCAACCGATATTTTCAAAATAAATATTTGGTTCCTTCGATCGAGGGTGTCAAATTGTCAAATCAATGCGGCAGAAAATTACATTATTAAATCTCCAGCCGAGCTGAGAAACTACAACCCTGCGGATTTCTCCAGCTTTTGGATCTGGTTGAGGAAAATCCAAGTCAGCTGCACAAGAGGAAACATCCAAAAATCAGAACCTAAATAAAAGAGATTATGCCAGACCAGTAGGCAATATTGGAGGATACGTAATCTCCAGCCGAGAGAGAGTACCATGACATGGGGAGCAATTCTAACACAATAGACTGGAAACCCAGTGTAAAACTTGAGAGGCCCTCCAGTTTTCAAGGTTTTCATTGTACAATCTAAAGAGCCAGAGTAAGGAAGCTTCCCCTCAGCATCAGGTTGCATCTTCTGAATCTGGGTTTTGACATAATCAAAGGGTAAACTGCAAGCTGCAGCAAAGAAACCTGAAACGGTACTGGCACCTGAGAAGAAAAGAGTAGCAATAAGAACTTAGTCAAAGCAAAGACATGTGATAAATATTTTTCTGGAAATGAAGGCAATTTACTAGTAGGAACAAAGTTTCTATGCTCAGGGGGCGAAAGAGCTTGAAAGACAAGAAAAAGTTCCTATTTTTAATAGAAGAAAATAAATATAGTTAATTCTTTCTGTATCAGTGCCTCCAATGACAAAAAGAGAGCACCTTGGATGTATACACATCTCAATCTAAGAACCTCAAAAATCACAGGCTAAATACTTCAGATAGCCACTTAAATTTCACCCTCTTTTTTTCTTATTTTAATCTGATACAAAATTGTTACTATTTGATGTTTTTTTGGACAAAACAAATAATTAATAATGTAAATTAAGCATGGTTTTTAAAGCATCAAGGAATATCCAAAATAAAGACTAGTCACAATTATCCAACCTAGCTCTCAAGAAGAATGTACCATGTCCAATCTGTCCAGATTGCAACCTAAGATGCTTGGATAGGCCATTCAACCTATTGCCTGATCTTTAACAGAATACAGCTACTTGTCAAGTCGGGCCTATACAGCAGATAACATTTGCTCTCCAGACTTGATCATGGTCCAATCCAACTAGAGACTTTCCTAAGCCCCCTATAAAGGAAACTTGCTGCATGGGATCATAAATGTGAATGTGGGAAGCTACTACGATCTCTTTTTTTGGAGCCAAAAACAGGAGAGGAGTGAGGACATGTTACGGGGTCATGGCTACTGGAGAGGGACACTACCGGTTATGGGGTCATCTACTGCATGAATGATAAGTGAGCGGATGTGGGTGTGCACAACCATGCATGGAGTTTGAAATTATAAATGGCAACTGAGTTAAAACCATGTCGGGGTGTGTCAATTAAGAAATGGGGTTTGTTAGCATAATGGTTTTTCTTATTAACCCAGAAAAGTCTGTTGTATTGATGTTTCTACTCACAACCCAAATTGGAGTATTACTGTATTAGTAAAGATTTGTGTGAATTTCAGAATTCTTTCTTCTCACATTCAGCTCAAAACAAAACTACGCTTAACTCCTGATATCTTTTAAACAGTCCAACTCATGCTTCCAATGGTATATGCTAAAAAAGAACTTTGTCAACAGATATCGGCTTCTGGAAAATGATTGTAAACACTACCAACTAAGAAAAGACTTACTCTATTAAAAACTCACGTTTAATATAGAGCTTCCATATTCCACTTGAGCCAAACCAGTCAAACTAAGACAGGTCAATAAAGGAAAGGATTCAAAATAATGATCCAACAAACAATGCTTCTGTAGAAACCAATAGTTTAATATCCGCTGTATATCAACAATAAAACTTTTTTTTTTTTTGAGTAAATATCAAAAAAAAAACTAACCCCCCCCCCCCCCCCCAAAAAACATAAAAAATAAAAAATTCCAGCCTTGACTATATACTAGTAAGAGCTGAATCAAGATCTGATTGGGCTGCCAATTCTTTTTCTGCTTGATTCAGATTTTCTAATTTAAGAATTTTTTTAGTTTGAGAATATATACCGGCAAGAAAGAAGCTAATTCACCCTAACGCTTCCCCATAAAAGATCTTGTAGACCATCACTGCCTAGAAGACAGGTGAAATGGAACAGAATGCAACTTTTCTAGTTGCATGATAATTATGTTAGCCAAAAGAAAAACGGCAAGTTTATGCTAGCAAATGCAACCCACAATCACACGCGTGCAGATACACCCGCACACACACGATGGTCAACCTTTTGAGAGAGTAATCGTGCACGGTCTCATTAGAACTTACAATTTGGAACAGAGGCATAGCTAAGACCCATGTTCAGACCCAATCCTTTGTATAGGACAGGTCTATTAAGTACCCCCATCACTCTTAAATGGTGGAAGTGAGAAGTGAAAAGCATGCTTGAGCAATTCTTCCTGAGGTTAATCAACCCCCCCTAAATATCCCAATTTTAGACCCTATCATATATTGCCTCCTAAAGAAAACTCAACCAGTGCACAATCCTATTATACATAAAAATCTCAAAATGCCAAATAATAACATTAGACATTTTTACCATAAAAAAATCTATAATTATCGCATAGAAATCTTACCTAATATTGTGGAAGCTTCACCAAAACCAAGGGAATCCCTGAAAAACTCAACACTTTGGTCATATGAGGCAAGCATTCCCATGTTCAATGCCATTGCTCTCACTACAGTAGGGCCTGCACCTTTCCAAAGTGCCAAAACTCCCTCATCCGCAACAATACGAGAAAGTGCATGGAAGGCATTTTTGTAATGCCGGCGCTGGGCTTCAGGCAAAGTGGCATCAGCCTGCATACGGATAAGTGCTAGATCTGCTGGACTACCAACACATGCTCCAATGGCACCAGCAGTAAGCCCACACAAAGCTTTCTGATATAAAGGTAGGGGCTTCCCATCATTGGCCTCAATTGCTTTGTTCGTTAAAATCCTAAGGGAATCAAAAGGAAATATTTTGATCCAGGGAAACTACAATCATAGGGAAGATAACATAAATAAATTAGGTATAATTAAGGTGAACCCATTTGGAAAGATCCAGAAGGACAAAAACAAAGATCCCAAGAAAGAAAAGCACACCACAGAATATGTTTTTAAAAATAATTGAGTTCATAATTAGATGGGATGAAGTTATTTTTAGTCCACCAATGGCTGTTTTCAAACACTTACTTGAATGATCCAAGTCTTGCTGTGGTATATGTTGCTTGTCTGAGAAGTCCAGCAGATAGCCCCTGCTCAAAATAATGCAATTAGACAAACTACAAATATATCTGTTGGTTTACTTTCTTTATTGGGGAGGGAGACGTAAATTTTAAGAGACATTAAATAGCTACAATCTGAATCAAACAAGTCAAAATAAACCGAGCCAAATAAAAATCACACCACTATGCATGTATGCCTCAATCAGCATCACTCGTTCCAGCTTCTTTCTTAGTCATTACTATACTTGTCTTTAATAAATCCACATTTAACCAAGCATCCTTTGTAAATTCACAGACCAATGTAATCAACTAGCTCATTCTGTAAAAAAAATCCCCATATTATAGCTAAATATGAAAACTACTAGCACAATTGTCATACCTTGTAGAGAGTGAATGAATGAAGGTGGCAAATGAGATCCCACATTACTTGGGAGGGAGAAGCTCTTGCACTTTATAATGATTTCATGGGCCTCAAATTGTATCATTGTATCATTGACTATTCCTTTTAGGGTATCAACCCAAACATGATTTGTGCTTTTTTTGGGTTGTTACAAATGGTATCAAAGTCAAACTCAATCAAAAGTGTGGGACTTGAGCCGTAACACTTATGATGGAATGGCCCAACAATGACGTCAAGTATTTGAAGTGATGAATGGAAAATCTAAATCGTACATAGCTGTTTGAGCGCAAATGCTTGGAATACTTCTACTAGGAGTAGCCCTTTTAGTGCTAGCTGAACATAAAGTAATGGCTTTTGTGCAACATTGACAAGGTTCCTGATGCAGTGGGGGCTTTCGGGGGATCCCACATTGCTGAGTAAGTATAAGTAGGCAGTGAATGAGATCTCTCATTGTTATGAGAGAGAGAAGTTCTTGCTTTTTATAATAATTCCAATTAGCTTCAATTATATCATTGACTAATCCTTTTGACATATGAGCCGGCCTCTTTTGGTGTTGTAACTTATTGCAATTTATGACTCAATTCATATTCCCTTGAGATGAACACAATAAAAGTCAATCTTTTGGTATAGATCTTGTAAACACAAAAACTAAATTTAGCACGTCAAAACACTTGCATGTCTTTATAAACTGCATCACAAAATAGCAAAGCTCAAACTTTCTGTGAGTAGAGTTCAAATTCTTCCAGAACCAAACCTTGTAAAAGGCACCAAAACCCTCCTCCTTAAGCATGTTCCTTGCAACCTGGCCTGCCGATCCCTGACCCAATTGAATCCTCACCTACACGAATCCGGCAAAAACCATAAAAACATCAGAGAAATGCAATTTTCAGACAAAAAAAAAAAAGATGGAAACTTTTTAGTGGATGTCAATGCAAACAGATAATAGAAATATGGGTATCTATCTATACACGACTCGACGGACCTTGATCATATCGATGGGTTGGATAACACACGTGGCGAGCATACCAGACGCTCCACCATTGACGAAGGGCTTCACGGTGGGCCACACGCTACCGGCTTTGGGCTTCTTCGCGTCTCCCATTCTCGTAGTGGATTCAAAGAGCGAAAGATGGGAGCTCAAAGCGAGGGAGAGAGCACGAGAAAGAAATATGGTTTTTCACAGAATGAGCTACTGAAGAGACGGAAAGAGGCAATATATCTGGTTGTACTCGGAACTGGGAATAGAAAGACGCCCTCTCGCTCATATCCCCAAGTGAGTGAAGGTAGTTAATTCGGTGTATTTTTTAAAGGAAAGTAGACAACTACAACTATTTTTCATATTTCCTTCTAGGAGAGAGGTTTTTAAATGAAAAGTTGGCATTTGTATTTCACAGAAAGAAAAAAACAAATTACTAATCTCGTGAGAATGTTTTTTTTTTTTTTTTTTCTTTTACTTTCTTTCAACCTTTAGAGGAAAAGGGAGAAAAGAACAAAATTTGAGAAGGAAAGTACCGTTATACTTGCTCATGTTTTTTTCCTTCGGATTGAAAATCTTGAGGGAGTGATACACAAGTTTAGTAATAAGAAAATAAAATCACGCTAATCAAAATTCAGATTTTAACTCCAAATCATGAGAGTGTGAAAACTTTTCAAGTATGGATAAGAAATGAAGTTTAGAAGTATTGTATTGCACTTCAACTACTTCCCTCTGATTTAAGTTCTAACATTAACAAACAAACAATTGGCTAAAATCTATTCGACCAAATTCTGCACGGTTTAGTTCCACTGCCAAAATTATAAACTTTTGGCTTAAATATTTAGATTTCGTTACCTCCAACAGAATCATTTAATATGTTTAATGAGTTTCTTAATGGGTGAAGCAAGCAAGCATACTTTCTTAAAGCAGAATGGGTGGTGGTTGCTCTCTTTGTGCCTTCAAAGGAACTCCATGAATGCCAGTTCAGCATCGACTTTCTGTTTGAGTAAGAATAGTGAGCAAGTATCTATCATCTATGAGTACTATGACCTCATGCTTTGCATGTGTTGGACTACAGGAACTTCTTTTGAATGTAATTAAAGAACACAAGAAGTTCAATGTGCATGACTTTGAGCTAACCATGCCTTCAGGAAGAGAGATATATTCAGCTCACAATTGCATCAAAGTTGTTATAGCATTAATGTCATGATCATAAATTCAAGGTTTTGGAATGAATAATTTAACTTCTAATACCGTAGCCGTGTAACATCCATATAACATTAATTATTGATGTGGCAGGCATATGTTAAAAAGGGTTTACCTTTCAATTTTTTTACACTAATGCAGGCTTGCCCATCACTTGCATTCTTTTGATTTGGGCTGGAGCTGGTTGATAAGAATTGTCACATCGGTTCCATAGAACAACGGTACATAAGAATTTTCTATATTCTTTCCCTCCGGCCCAAAAAGACTTAAGAAACTGATTTTAACAATAAAAACAATTCTGCTTCTTTCTTCTTTAATATTTTGTCTTTCTTTCATTAAAAATTACCTATTTTTTTTCAAAACTAGTTCGAATAATTTAGATCTGATCTGTTTATTGATCTTTAACACGGAGTGGTTGGGCCACTAGTACCAACTTTGATGGATGGAACTCTATCAACTTTGATCTGAAAGATTAAGCATGTATGGATTTTTTTGTACTTTTTACAGAAAATTCCTGAACGTTTGCAAGTTGAAAAGTCTGGTGATATCATATTATAGCCTTGCAGTTTTAACAGTAAGCCATTCACAAAGTCCCAGACTCCCAAAAACAAGCGAGCCTTGGGTGACCCAAAAATGTCGTCTTATTTTAATGAATGTTTTGCACATTTGCACAGCAATCAGAACCGCCAATAGGATTACTAAATACTACAAACAGGGCTTCACTGGTCAGGTTGTGAAAGCTACCATATCCAACCAACATTTATGTAATACTACATATCGACCTTCTCGAACTAATTAAGATTTCAGTACCCTCTCTTCTTCGCCAAGTGGTAGCACTTCTCAAAATCACCAGATCATTTTGAAAACATGAAAGACATAGCTGCCGATCTCTTTCAACATATTCTCATTGCATTGAGAGAGAGAGAGAGAGAGAGAGAGAGAGAGATTAACTTGGACTGAACAAGTGACAGAGAGCGGTCAGATCCCAGAGGGGATCACTAGCATCATCATATGCATAGTCGTTCACTCCATTCATCTCATATAACGAAGCTGAAATCTGTCTTTCTACCTTCATTCTTTCAAATTCTGTAAGCTCTACATATGTTGTATCTGCAGGCATCAAATTATTACCACCATGTTTGGGAAACTCCAACCTATCTTGAAGTAGTGGAAGCTGATCTAACCCAGTAGTACTTTGAAATGTCCACGAGGTATCAGAATGAAACTTGCCTGCTTCAACTCCCGCAACGCTGTTGCTTAAGTCTGGTCTATATACATCGCCAACCATCAAAGGACCTTGGTCTTTGCCGCTAGAAGAAGCACTATGTTTAGTACTAAAATTAGTGAGACAACAAGTAGAAGTAATTATAGTACTCGCCGGTTTAACGGTGGGGACTGCTGAAGGGTGTTGTTTTGAGGTCTTTTTCTGATGGAGCAGGTTCTTTATTTTCAAAGAGAGAGGTGAATCTGGGGAGATATGAGTTGCAAAGTTGGTTCGAGTGTTGGAACCACGAAGAAGGAAAGCAGCTTCATCGTAAGCTCGAGCAGCTTGTTCGGCCGTCTCGAAGGTGCCGAGCCACATCCTTATCTTGTGCGTTGTGTCTTTGATCTCTGCTACCCATTTCCCAGAAGGCCTTTGTCTCACCCCAACAAACTTGCTTTTGCTAATAATATTATTGTTCGTGGTCCTCTCTTTGTATTTGCTTTGCATGTTGGCTGAAACTCCTTTCTGCTGTTTTCGAAGAAGATGTTCCATTTCTAAGTTTGAAAGGAGCTTGAGTTAACGATGAGAGAGGGAGGGGGCTGATTTATACGAGGAAGGGGAAGAAGCTAGCTAGGCAGGAGTTTTTGGACGAGTTAAGTTAGTGGGGAGCTCGTCGTTTGGTTGCTTGTCAGCATGTCATTTTACATTTATTCCTCCCAAGTTTTGACTGATTTCTCAACGCTCGGTGAAGACTGAATCATACAGCTATTTTGCACAAGGTGACGCAGAATGGAAATAAATAAATAAAATAAAATAAAATAAATACAAAATAGATGCGTGGAGAGAGAGAGAGAGAGAGAGAGAGATAGAAATAAAGAGAAAAGTCTATGGATTGGATTTTCTTAATTATTTTGATCACTCAGCGGTGGGACGGAGTTGTTGTCCTCACACCTACAACTTCAGGTGGGTCAACGATAAACAAGCAGAAGTTCGTGAAGGGCACGAAAGGACGACACTTGGAGACACAACACAAAGTTAAAAGTAAGTAATCTCGGTTTGGAATCACACGACACTACTACTAACTGCATAAACTCTCCAAAACACTTCTGTTCGATGCTCCTTCCTCCAGCGGATAAATCATAAGATGTCGTCATAGTAATAGCAAGACATTGCGTATAAATAGCCGGTGGCTTTCTTCTTTAATATGAATCTCAAATCTTGCAATACTTGTTCCTGTAAATGATTAAAAAGAGAGGAGTACTAGTACTACGGTATTCATGGATTGAGTTTGTATTGCATCCACTTATGGATCATATACTTCATTTAATTCAATGGATCAAAAACCTCTCACGTCTCAAACCCTCACAGTCACTACAGCTGTTTAATAAATAAATCGTGTCAAATCACCTGCATAACCTTTTTCTATATGTTTAGTCTGAATATTTGATACGAGTTGATCGACACAACTCATTTCTACTCACCTTGAATTCATACATGATGTCAAACTGGATGGAAAAAATTAATGCATGCATAATTGCACTTCCAAGTATCAAAGATCCCTATTTAAGTCATTAATTCTCACCATTAATCATTCACAAGAATACAAACAATGTGGCCAAAACTGCTACAGGAATTGCCTCAAACGACAATCCTCCAATCTCACGCACCAATCACCTACCCTTCTTTTCTTATGGACCCAAAATCACACTAAAAATAACAACTTGTAATATACACATTCTACAAAACTGCTTCATTTTCAATTGCATTGATGACTTTCACACTCAAAAAACTGATTCCGGTTGCTGTAAAGCCTCACGCTGTAAGGATGGGAACCATCTTATGGAAAAAGAATGGGTGGTAATTATATGACACACAGACAGACCAGGCATGGCAGCAAGCAAGAAAGCCGACTTTCATCATGGATACTATTGAGAGAGGATAGATTGCAAGGCAAGCTGTTGCTGGGGCTGCAACGAGGACCATGTCTGTGCCAGAGTAGATGGTGGTAAGGTCTGCTGAAGCTGCCTCAGCAGATTAATCATTCGGCTTGCAGTTTGTTCTGTTGCTAGATCCTTACCCGCACATAGAACCTAACAATTTATCACTCCCCTCGATTAGAGAAAATACTCCACTTAATCAAGTTATGTGGTCACTAAATTATCTTATTGTGTGTAGCGTATCACAAACTTGAAACAGTGAGTTGCAAAAGCTGAAGCAAAACGATAGCTACATAATAAATACTTAAAGCATGCCAACAAGTCAATAGCTGACTCTACTACTGGGATTCGAGATGGCTTTTGAATAAGACCATGGCATAACTTTAATTTCTTTGGATAAGCAATACATTACAGGTAATTAACACACACACTAAGATCAACAATATATGGGGCATGGCAAAAAGAATTGAGCTTATATTCTGCCATATATTTTTACTTTTATAAGTAATCAAAGATTTTATAAATAAAACATAAAAGGTATAGAGCCTAGGTGCACTAGGTCTGAGCAGTGGTGACCTGCTGCCCACATGACGGATCCGCCTGGCCCCTGGGGGTAATGGGCTTAATTTCCATCCCTTACCCTGGGTTGGCGGCTGGGTCTTATATAAATCCAACCAAGGGTGGGCAGGGGGCGGTTTAATTAAAATGTCACCTGGTAAAAAACCCTCCCACCCGTAAATATATTTAGTTGATAATTCTCATTCATTTTGCAGGTAGAAAGAATCGCAACTTATAGGTTTTTGTCTTTTCACCCTTCTCTTTCTTCCACACCCCATGCCATCGCTCTCATCTAAACTTCTTCTCTTTCTACCACTCTCAGCCACTCAGCTCAAGTCATCCTCTTCGTCGCCTCTCATATGAGTCATCATCTTTCAGTCATCCACTCTGTTGCCTTCTCTCTCTCCCCCTTCACCTCGCACAGACCTCGCTCTCTTTGCGCCTCATCTGCCATCACTCAGTACCGTCCAATGCATCACAGATTCGCAAGCCGCAGCATCAGCCATCAAGTAATCTCTTTTCTTCCTCTCTTTCGTGATTTGGTTTCTTTGTACTTGGCTGTTGTTTGGCTATGATTTCGTTGTTCACTTGTTTGGCTCTGATTTGGCTGTTGATTGCGGTTTGGGAAGCAAAACAATTTTTTTTATTTACAAAGGTGATTTGAGTGTCACCCCCGTCTGCCCGTTGGACGGGTACAGACGGAATATGTTATAGGCAGGGGCAGGGGCAGGGGCAGGGACGTGTAGTGATAAGAGCCCCCCATAGCAGGTGGGGGGTGGGCAGAAGCAAAACCCACCTGTCAGGGGTAGGCAGCAGGCCTAAGGTACACAAGAACTTCATCACATGACAGGCTAAGGGGGAGGCACAAGCTACTTTAACTAATAAATTGGGGGCATTTGAGGTTGACTGCCACCAGCTGTATTGCTTATAGGATCAAAAATAGGTTCCCACAGGACAAAAAAAAAAAAGAACTCCAAAAAGTCAGCCCAGTAACTTATGGCCTATTAAATAGCTTTTCCATTTTTTCTCTTGAGCATCATGGTTGATTAGTTATCTACTTGTTCAATAAACATTAGGCACGTCTCCAATATTGCTGTGTATCCCTGCACAACTCTGGTGATTTCTAAGTTGCACCAAATGTCCTTGGTGGTGTGAAATAGTCCCTAAAGGTAAGAGATTCATAGAGCATCCAGTTTGGAAGGGATGGAGACCATGTGCTTCATTGTGTGCAGATGGTGTATTACCTATACTTTTTGTCATTGGGTACTTACTAGGTGACATTAGGTTTTTATAAGTGATTCTAGGGAAGCTTCAAATTGACTGGTCTTTTTGAAATCATAGCTCAAATGTGGCTAGCATTTTCCTCGAGTCATTACACCCACCTTTTCTTCCACATACTCAAAAAGCAGTCTTTACATCAGATCCACTTATTCTTACATTCTATGAAATTAACGATTAGATAAAAGAAGATCTACTGGATAAGGATGGATCTCAGATTTTTATGGCACCATACTGACACATAGAGTAGTTGGCTTAAGTACACATGTTTAAGTTCAGTAAAGTGGTCAAGCTCGGTAAGGTGAGCTGGGAACCAAGTGGGACCTTAAAGTGGTTGGAGGTGCAGGGTGTTAAGGCTAAATTGACCTCTACCCACTGTGTGAAGCCCCTTAACCTTGGGTTGAAGGGTGCCCCCTCTCACCATGGGTGGGTAGCAATACCACTATATACGATCCATCAGTGAAGTCAATAGTTCTCAATCAAAATAAAATTAATAAGGAACTAACCTCAGCAAACACTGCAACAATTTTAGGAAGATATTGATTGTTGGGACCTAAAACTTCGCCATCTGACCTGCAGATGTGAAGAAGCTCTTAAATTATGTGACGGTTAAGTTACTGAGACATAAACAAGTTAACAGACTAAAGGAGTAAAGATGAGAAAAGTGGCAAGCCAACCAAGGTTGAAGTCCTTACCTCTCCACCATGGAACAAAGTTGCTCGTGAACAACTTTGGCCTCAATCAAGTCTCCTTTTATTGGCAAGCAGTTTAACCATGCAGGAACAACCTGCCAATCGCAACTTTTTTTATAAGGACAAATAAGATGCAATTTGAGGAAAGGTTTACCGGGAAAGAAAGGATAGGAAAAGAATTATTCTTCAAGTATTTAATAAGAAAATATTCAAAAACACTATTGGAAAAGAGTGAAGAGGGAAGGATTTGATAGCGATATGGTGGCACCTGAGCTGAATCTATGCTGTCACGATGAAACTGGCAAATTTTTCCGAGTGCAGAAACAGCATTATCATATGCCATGACATTATCAGGCTCCGCCGCATTGGGATGCCGTATCACAATATTTAGCCTCAAAAGAGCCTCTGGAAAAATCCCATGAATATTGTTACTACTATTTGATAAATAAGCAATTCAAATACTTCTAGAAATGTATGCAGAAATACCTCCAACAAGAGGTTTAAACACAGATCCACCAAATTCTGCACAAACCCCAAGGCCATATACAGCTGCCTGAAAGAAATAATAGAACAACTCGAGTCAGAGCAATTGCAAAATTAAATCATATAAATTGCAACATTTTAGGGAGTGCAGACCTGTCTAACATCAGGATTTTCATCATTGCAAGCCTCCAACAGGAAAGGAAGAAATGTATCATAATATCTGTTTCATCCACAGTATAAAAAAAATATCTATCACTAAAATCTTTATGACAACCAATTATCCCTAGTAAACATTGTTATAGAGCATACTTAAGAGCTGCTTCACGACACTGCTCTGCCACATCATCAAAGATGCAAATTGCAATCCTTCTCTCCTCAGGTGTCTTGTCCTTACCCTGTAATCAGGACAAGAGACAGTTCTGAGGGAAGTGAAAACGAAATCATGATATCTTAATTTAACAAAAAAATAATGAAAAAACAAAACAAAAAATGGAATAAATCCAAGAGTTCAAAAGAATTGTGTATAGCATTCAAAGTGTTCAATCACCCTTGGTCTATACCGTTAAAAAAATAACTAGAAGGCACACCACATCTCATGAGAACGTAAACTAAAGGCGTCCTACTTAGATCAGGTACAGTCAGCAAGATTTTCAAAATGAGGAGGATACACAGCTGGTTACAAATATATTTTCTAAGCAAATGGAATTTCTGTTTCATTAACTTTCAATTCAGCTGAAAAATTGTCTCCAGATTTACCATCCAGATTATGTGATCTTCAAAATAAACCTGAAGAGATAATTAGCTATGGCCAAGGCATGCCTAAAGCAAGAGTGTGTTAATAATCATCAGAAGAGATAAAACACTGTCAAGCAGATGCAACCCTCAATTATGAATAACAATGATATTTTACAGATCCAGTCTTAGTAACTATGGTCAAGAATGCTAGAACCAGCCACTTGGGTCAGCGACAAAATTGTTTGGTCACAACTAACTCTCTATCTAGGACCATTCTACAATATCTCAAGGCATGGGAATCTTCACCTTCCACTAGAGCCATATCTACTGTTAAGCACTGGCTCACAGCTTCTACCTCATACCCTGGCATATTCAGCACGTTTAATAACTTCATACTCTACCCGAACAGCGAGCTCAAATATCTAGCAATGTTTCTGAAACTTCATCCTTTAATAAAATACTACTATGATGATCCAATGTAAACGTTTTGCTTTGAAATGGCACTATTGTTAAGAACAAGACAAAAGTGCAGCGCCCCCTTGCACTTACCACAAGGCTCACTCCTGAGGATCTTAAAAAATGTAACATGATATAAAAATTTGAAGAATTTAATACTTTCACTTTTAACATTTGGATATGTACTTCAGGACATTCTGAAAAGGAAAACAAGACATTCATATTAGGAGTGAAATATAATTGCAAGATCCCAATACAAAACTTTTCAGTTCATGTCATATTCCCTTGCTACAACTATCCATCTCAAAAGGTGCTTCATAAACTTAATAAAATGAAACTTATATTGTTCCCCACACTACACCCATACACCATTTGAGTGTCATCCTAAATATTTCCAACCATATAATTAATTAGCGAGAGAGGGGATCGCTAAAACCAACAGGACTAGTATCAAGTAAATTCAGTGAAAAAAATTTTTTTTTTTTTTTTTTTTTCTGTAAGAACGAATTTTATTGATGACATAGATAGGCATAGCCCATGTACTTGGCATATACACAAGAGCAATACTTTTTTTTTTAAGTATACAAGAGCAATACCTATGCATGATTGTCTAGAGATAATGAAAGTCATGTAGGACTGGGCGGCAGGGCCCCACCCCGTCCGGCCCAGCCTAGGTGAGGTGGGGGCCCTGTCTGCTGGATGCAGCCAGCGGGGTAATCCACACACATCTGGGCACCCCAACGGGTGTGAGGCAATACGGGCTGGGCCCCCGTCCACTTTTCCCCCGCTCCGCGTTTTATATTTATGTATTTATTAAAAAAAACTTATACATATATTAAAACAACAGTCGTTTAATTAATCCCTAACACTCCCCCCTTCTTGACTCAGACACTCTCTCTCAGCTCTCTCATTTTCTCTCTCGCACAGACCTCTCTCTACCCTCTCTCTCTCACTCTTTCACCTTCACGCCGTCGCCATCTGCAGGATGCAGCTAACTTCCTATCTGAGTGTCTCTCCTACGTTCTGTAAGTATCCCGAGGACTCGAGCCCTTTTTTTTTTTAGTTTTACAATGGATGTTTCAGATTGGACTATGGAGGATGGGATTGCGATGTGTGTAATGTGGAGATTGGATTGTGATTTGTGTGAATTTGTGATTGTATTGTGTATGTAAATTTACGGTTTCAATCCAGTTTCGGATTAGTTTTCGATTACGTTAGGGTTTCAATCCGAAACCCTAAATTAATCAAGTGTGGTTTCAATATTGAAACCCCAAAACAGTTATGATGTTCATGATTATATGATTTTAATTGTTGTGTGATTTTTGTATCATGTCAAGTTTTTGTGAGTCAACAGGAATGGATAGTGAGTCAAATCCAAACCCTAGTGTTAGTGCTAGCTCTCCTACTCCTACCCAAACCGCTATCACTACCCCTACCCCCACCCCTACCCCTACCCCTACCCCTACCACCCATACACCAACCCCTACCCCTACACATGAGCCAACCAAGTACATAACCAGTTTCAATTGTGTAGTCACACTTCACCAAAATAGAGGGTGATGACCCCAATAACCCCAAGCTAAATGTAACCATTGTAGTAAAGTGCATAAATATCACTACAAGAGACATGGTACATCCCAATTGAAAGTCCACGTAGAACAATTTGTGGAGGGTAAAGGGTTTTAAGCATACCCTTCAATAATTGGAACCTAGATTTGACATTCCTTCTCGCCACACAGTGGCAAAGGATATTATGAAACCATACGGTGTACATAGAAAACTATTGAGAAACCAATTGAGGGGTCAGAGTTTGCGGATGTGGAAGGTCGATGTCGTGCGTTTTCAGGAAACAAAGATGGAGATTATTGATAGAAGAATTGTTCGTAGTTTATAGGGGTGTTCCTATGTGGGTCAGTCTTACTTGGCCTCTTTGGGAGCCTCAGGTGGTGCGTTGTTAACGTGGGATAAAAGAGTAGTAGAGGCGGTAGAGGAGTGTGTTGGAGACTCCTAGATCGCTAGTTTTTTTTAAAATGTTGTTGACGGGTGGGAGAGGGCTTTTGTAGGCACTTATGGGCCAAACGTGGTTAGATATAAGAGAAGGCTATGGGACAAGTTGGTGGGCTTATATTCTTTATGGGAAGTGGCGTGGTATATGGGTGGGAATTTTAATATTACTCACTTTCCCAGCAAGAGATCGGGGAAATATTGTAATTCTGTGGCTATGGAGAAGTTCTCTGAGTTCATTTTTGACTTGAACCTCATGGATCTCCCCTTTGTTGGGGTGAGTTCACTTGGTCAAATAGCCGGAGTTAGTCAAGATTGGATAGATTCCTCGTCTCTCCTTCGTGAGAGGCCCATTATCCAGAGTTATGTCAGAAGCGGCTGCCCCGAGTTAGCTCAGATCACTTTCCTATTTTGCTAGATTGTGGAGGTATTCATGGGGGTCGCCGGTACTTCAAGTTTGAAAATATGTGGTTAGCAGCTAATGGTTTTGTAGAGATGGTGTGCTTTGGTGGTCTTCATATCAGTTTGCAGGCACTCCTAATTTCATTCTTGCGGGTAAACTTAAGGCTTTGAAGCAAGACTTAAAGAAGTGGAACTTGAAAGCTTTTGGTAACATTGACAACTAGAAGACTACCCTTTTGGAGGAGTTGCAGTAGTTAGAGGGAAGAGAACTTATGGGAGACACCTCGGAGGGTATTGTTGTCGGAGGAGACTTCATGGGGACAAAAATCCAGGGCCCTTTGGCTAAAAGACTAAGATAAATGTACGAAGTTCTTCCAAAAAGTGGCTAATTCACATCGCCACAACAATGCTATCAAGACACTTCACTCAAGTACTCAAGTGGTCTCTTCCCCCTCTGAATTAGAAAATCATATTGTGCATTATTACGATAACCTCCTTAGGAAACGGGCTTGTTGGAGGTCGAAGCTTGATGATTTGTTGTTTGAGGCAATTGATTCGCAGAGTGCAAGCTATTTGGAGAGACCTTTTGACGAAGATGAGATCTATAAGATCATTACCGGTATGGCCAAGGACAAAGCGCTGGGTCCGGATGGCTTTTCGATGGGATTCTTTCAAACATGTTGGCACATTGTGAAAGGGGATGTGCAGGTTTTTTGTGAATTCCCCTCTTTTTAAAAGTTTGAAAAATGCCTCAATGCAAGTTCATTGCTCTCATTCCAAAGAAACATGAGGCTACGACAATTGAGGACTTCCGTCCTATAAGTCTGGTTAGTGGGGTATACAAGATCATCTCGAAGGTTTTTTTTAGTCGACTAAGCCCGGTGTTGGAACAAATTATTTCCAAACCTCAAAACGCATTTATTCGTGGGAGACAAATCCTTGACTCGGTTCTTATTGCAAATGAGTGTTTGGATCACAGACTACAGGAGGGAGTTCCAAGCATCCTTTGCAAGCTTAACATGGAAAAGACATATGATCATGTAAATTGGGAATTTCTTTTATAGTTGCTCAGGAGGTGTAGTTTTGGTGATAGGTGGATCTCATGGATTCGACATTGTGTTTCCACCGCTCGTTTCTCAATTCTAGTTAAGGCACCCCTGGTCCCCTGCTGGTTTTTTTTACCGTGGTTCGAGGCAATGAGATCCTTTATCCCCTCTTTTGTTTGTTATAGATATGGAGGCACTTGGCCTGATGGTGAAGGTCGCTGTTGGAAAAGGTTTCCTATCAAGATTCCAAGTGGGTAATGGCACTGGTGGCTCTATTATCATCTCACATCTCTTATTTGCAAATGATACTTTACTCTTTTGTGAAGCGGACCATAGCCAAATCCAAACTTTATGAGAACTATTATTATGCTTTGAAGCAGTGTCAAGGCTTAAGGTGAACCTTGGTAAGTCCTAGATGATTGTAGTGGGCATGGTGCCCAATATCAATAGCTTAGCGAGCCTTTTGGATTGTAAGGTGTCTTCATTGCCTATGAAATATTTGGGCCTTCCGTTGGAAGCAACGTTTAAGGCTAGAGCTATTTGGGATGGGGTTGTGGAGAAGGTAGAGAAAAGACTAGCTGGTTGGAAACGGGTGTATTTATCAAAAGAGGATCAGCTCACTTTAATAAAGAGCACCTTAACTAATCTCCCCACCTATTGTTTTTTATCTTTGTTTCCTATGCTTGCAAGGGTGGCGAATAGGATTGAGAAACTCTTTCGGGCATTTTTATTGGGGAGGCCTAGGGGAGGAAAAGAAATTTCATCTTGTTAAATAGAATACAGTATGTTCCCCAATTCAATTTCGAATGGGGGTTTGAGAGTGTGCAACTTGAGAACCTTCAGCTCCTTCAGATATAGTCAAATTTGGATAGATACTTGGCAAAGAAGATGCACCCATTTACGTAGGGGTTTGATATCTTATCTTGGTGGAAGGTCCATGCCGTCAAGTATCTCATCCTTCGAGACATAACCCGCAGTATTTTGGTCATCCCTATTACTACCATAGCCACAGAGTCGGCCTTTAACACCAGGAGAGAACA
Organism: Pterocarya stenoptera; assembly: GCA_003123785.1. NCBI lineage: Eukaryota > Viridiplantae > Streptophyta > Magnoliopsida > Fagales > Juglandaceae > Pterocarya > Pterocarya stenoptera. The sequence goes on from QEOT01000195.1 coordinate 121,618, forward strand.
TATTGGCTCCTACCACTGTGGAATCATTGATTTGCACTCAAAATTGGATCAAAGGGTAGCCAATTCATATTCCGAAGGTGGTAGACTTTATGACGACCAACGAGGAGACAGGTGGTGATCAACTTGGATCTGATAATCGCTCTACCTTTGATATTTCTATAATATTGTTTTTGCTTATAATATATTGTGTTATTACTTATATCCAAATTTAATTGTTATAGGGACAACTTCGACCAATGTGGCTACGTCTGCATCGGCCGCAATATGACTTCGTAGTTCGATCCACCATTGTGTATAATTTGTCTCTTAATTATTTGTAGTATGTATATAATGTTTGTAATTCTAATTGGTTTTTTGTATTTTTTTTAGCTTTTATAGTCTTACTATCACATGTCCAATCCTAATCACAATGATATCATCTTGATCTCAATCTCATCTTGGTTTATACTCTTAATTCTTTAACTTTTTACATATCTATATAATTAGGAATTCGAGGTGTAAAATTTTTGATCCGGACCTGAAAAAATGACCGGACCGGACCGAATACTTGTTTGGTCGGTTTCAATCCTCCATTTGTGGGACCGAATGGGTTTCGGTCCAGTCCCAAGGTGGGGTTTTTTCACCCCAAACCGGACCAAACCG
>QEOT01000196.1:266-22036 GCA_003123785.1 Pterocarya stenoptera
AAATCACCATGAAGGAATGCGGTCTTTACATCTAACTGCTCAAGATGTAGATTCTCTGCAGCCACAATTGCCAACACTAGCCTGATCGTGGTCAACTTTACAACTAGGGAGAAAATGTCTGTGTAGTCGACACCTTCCTTCTGCTGAAACCCCTTCACAACCATTCTAGCTTTGTAGCGCTTGCTACTATTTTGCTCTTCCTTGATTCTATACACCCATTTGTTGTGCAAAGCCTTCTTGCCTTTTGGAAGCTTAGTCAGCTCCCATGTCTAATTTGAAATCAGTGAGTCCATCTCATCTTGCATGGCTTTCTCCCATTTGATTGAATCTTCAATTTGTAGTGCTTCATCATAACTTTCCGGTTCACCACTATCTGTTAGCAGAATATAGTGTAAAGATGGTGAGAACCGCTGTGGTGGCCTAATCGTCCTTGAAGATCTTCGAATAACAGTGGGTGGTGTACTTTGTTCGATCTATGGATCATCATTCTCTTGATCCTCGATCTGATCAGTGTTGACTTGAGTTACATCAAAGTCAACAACCTCAGACTTCTTTGGCTGCTCCTCAGGTTCAGCTTGTGACCTAGCTTTGTATAGAACCTGCTAATTGAATATCACATTTCTACTTCTGATGATTTTGTGATTTTTATCATCCCAAAATCGATAGCCAAATTCTCCATCTCCATAAGCGATGAAAAAACATTTTCTAGATTTGGCTTCTAACTTGTTACGATCAGTAGAATCTATGTGAACATATGATACACAGCCAAAAACTTTCAAATGAGAAAGTTTTACCTTTTTTCCGCTCCAGACTTCCTCTGGCAGATCAAACTTCAGGGGAACTGATGGTCCCCGGTTAATTAAATAGGCTGCAGTGTTAACTGCATCAGCCCAAAAACATTCAGGCAATCCTGAATTCAGCCTCATGCTTCTTGCACGTTCATTTAGAGTTTTGTTCATGCGTTTAGCTACGCCATTCTGCTGCGGTGTCCCGGGAATAGTCTTCTGAAATCTAATCCCATTTCCAGCACAGAATTCTTTGAACCCTCCATCAATGTACTCTCCGCCATTGTCTGATCTCAGACATTTCAACTTCAAGCCTGTTTCATTTTCAACCATGGCTCTCCACTTCTTGAAAGTGTTAAATGTGTCGGATTTATTTTTCAAAAAATAAACCCATACCTTTCTGCTTGAGTCATCAATGAAGGAAACATAATACCGAGATCCTCCAAGAGAAGCGACTGGGGATGGCCCCCACAAATCTGTGTGCACCAACTCCAACTTTGTAGACTTTGGAGTTTTCCCATTTTTCAAGAAACTAACCTTTTTCTGTTTCCCGAAAATGCAACCTTCACATATGTCGAAATCAGTTGATTCCAACCTTGGTAGCTTCCCTTTGGATAATAGTACTTTCATCCCTTTCTCACTCATGTGACCAAGCCTTTGATGCCATAGGTTGGCATTTGCATCAGCAATTGCAACAGTATCTCTAATACTTGAAGTCATGTACAGAGTACCTGTTTTTGTGCCTCGAGCTACTACCATAGCTCCCTTCGTTATCTTCCACGTGCCACCGGTAAATAATACCGAATGCCCATCAGCATCAAGTTGTCCTACAGAAATCAGGTTCCTCATGAGCTTAGGAACATGTCGCACCTTTTGTAGCAACCATGCACTTCCATTGGGCAGATTGATTCGTACATCTCCCATGCCTTCGATGTCCAATGCTTCACCATCTGCTAAGTACACCTTCCCGAAATTGCCAGTGACATAATTCTGCATGATTTCTCGGTGTGCTGTAGTGTGGAAGGAGGCTCCTGAATCTAACACCCAAGATTCAATTTGGCTGTCAACTGAAAGGAGTAAGGCATCTTGGAGGTCTTCTGTTGTGGCATTGACGGATTCATGTCCATTCTTCTTCTTTGCTTCCTTGCAATTATTTCTGAAGTGGCCAGTCTTGCCACAATTCCAGCACTGTACTTGTTTTCCGGACCTAGATTTACTTCTGCCTCTTCGGGACTTTGACCTGCCCCGATTTGAACTTTTATTGGCTCCTCTACCTCTCGTCTCGAGGTTTAAGGCAGAACTGGAAGTTGATGCTTCACCTGCATCTTTTCTGCGAACTTCCTCACTAAGAATATGGTCTCGGATATCTTGGTATTTCATCTTTGTTTTGCCATAAGAGTTGCTTACAGCTGTTCTCATGGCCTCCCAACTTTTTGGTAGTTGAGCCAAAGCAATCAGCGCACGTACTTCATCATCAAATTCAATTCCTACTGAGGCCAATTGATTGATGATGGTGTTGAACTCATTCAAATGTTGAATAACTGGAGTTCCTTCTGCCATTCTCAAGTAGAATAGCTTGTACATCAGGTGCACTTTATTGTTGGCTGATGGCTGCTCGTACATGTTTGAAAGAGCCTTCATCAGATCTGCTGTGGTTTTTTCTTTTCCCACATTGTGTGCAACTGATCTTGACAATGTTAGTCGAATGACTCCCAACACTTGTCTATCAAGGAGACTCCACTCTTCATCTTTCATGTCAGTTGGCTTTTTTTCTAGGAGTGGAAGATGTAGTTTCTTCCCATAGAGGTAATCCTCTATCTGCATTCTCCAATAAGTAAAGTCTGTACCATCAAATTTCTCGATACCACTGACTTTAGCTTCCTCTCCAGCCATAACTTTATAATTGAATCCAAATTTGAAGAAACAAAGATCACCGTTGCGTCCGGAACACTTGAATTAGCTGGAAAGGAGTCCGAAATCGTAAAAATCAGATCAAAATTGAGCTTAAACGGGGCAAAACAGTTTGTGCCAACCAGAGTGCGACACGTGGCAGGATGACGCGGCTCGGCTCAGTGACTCGGCTAGGCTCGGCTAAGGGATCGGCTCGGCTCGGCTAAGGGATAGGCTCGGCTCGACTCAGGTATCAGCTCGGCTCGGCTCGGCTCAGGTATCGGCTCGACTCGGCTCAGGGATAGGCTCGGCTCGGCTCAGGGATTGGCTCGGCTCGGCTCGTCTTAGGGATCGGCTCGGTCTGTCTTCAACCTCTGGATGGCGCGTGCACGCGTGGTGGCGCGTGTGCTTGACGGCGTGAAGCGCGTGCGGCGCGTGCGGCTCACTCCGGGCTCAGTTTGAGACGAAATTTTTACCAGAAATTTCGTCTCGATCTGTGTATTCTAGTGGTACGTCTAAAACTTGATTTCGATCAAGTTTCAAGAATGAGTTTTAAAAAAAAAAAACTCCGATCCTCCAACACGCTCTGATACCACTTGTAAGGACTATAGACACCACCTATCTCCATATTGGTATGATATTGTCCACTTTGGACCCAAGCCCTCATGGATTTGCTCTTGGGCTTTACCCCAAAAGGCCTCATGCCAATGGAGATATTTGTCCATCCTTATATACCCATGATCCTCCCCACTTCTAGCCAATTTAGAACTTTGGTCGTATACCCAACACACACTTTAGAGCCACATGATTAAACATGACTTTAAACAACATCAGGCATTTGCCAACTGCCCAAATAACTCCAACTTGAAAACTCTCAACAAATTCTAAGATTAATAAAGATAGCTGTTATTTTTTTCAACACAATTTCATAGTTTTGCGAGTCAATGATTGATAGGCGTGCCACAATAAGCTCGCAGTATATCTCAATCAGTTCGTCTGCAGATGTTGTCTTGTCCTCCCTGGCAACATGCTCAACCTGAAATGCAGGAGATAAAGAAAAAATTAACCAAAAATAAAAAATAAAATGCATACACTTCCTATCACCGTGAAAACCTTAACAATGGAAGAACCAAACTAACGTAGATATAATGTACAGTTAACGTAAGCAAAGTGTAAAGATCTTGGTCCCGGTAGATTTACGACCAACCCAGTTGCGAAAACCAGGAACTTGTATACTTCCATGTCTATGAGATATTTACTTCCGTTGAAGTGCCTCATGGGTATGGGGCACGGATGCCATCACAAGAGTAAGCAAAGGAAAACAGTGCAGTTAAGGTCTAGTCTTTTATGAGAGGAAAGCAAGCAAGTTAAGAGTTAGGAGCTCCCACTCAGATACAATTTTGGTCCTTGAAAATCGACCCAGGTTTGATTTTCATCCGAAACTTAAAATCTTCCAATCCAGTCCTTAAAAAATTGAGGTGGCAGAAATCTCGCTCTTTCGTCCACCGAATTGGGTGCAAATGGAAAACAAAGAGATTGGGTGCCACGTTAAAAACATAAATGACGTGAAATGCCCGTGTGATTGTACATACCCAAACACCAGCAAACGATTAATGAAAGAATTCAGAGTGGCATAGCATACCCGAATTCTGGCAGTCCGGTCCTGCCCTGACCGGAGCAATTTAGCTACTTCCCTCTTTAGTTGCTTCAGCTGCGCTTCCTCTTATTCTTCAACAGCTTTATGCGCTTCACCGCAAGCTTCAACGCAGTTTTGCTGCATCAAAAACCAGCAATCGAAATCCGATAAAAACCTCGTCAATCAAACAGTAAAATCAGGAGAGAGAAAAAGGAGAAGAAAAAGGGATATAACATTGCTTTGATTCTAGAGAAGCAAGTAACAAAGAAAACGTTTGGTTTCCGAGAAAGCTTGGAATCTAGACGACATCCAAGTAAAGGTAAAGTCTTTACCATTTGGCGGGCTTGAAACTCCTACTAAGCATAGCTATTCGAAGTTTGAGGCCAAAGTTCAGATCCTTCGCGTTGCAGAGCGAACTTCAGGAAAAAAAAGGGAATCAATACCGACTTTCGTGGAATCGATGGACTTACAAGTTCACAATGGAAACGAAAATGACATTTTTTTCCTTTGTAATCACTTGGATTCCTCCATGGGTAACTCGAAGGAAACCGAATAAAGCAGAAAAGGGTTTCACAGAACGTATTGTGGACGACATCTAGGCTGATTGCTCGCTTGGGAAAAGAAATTAATAACAAGAGTTCATACCTCTACTGGGCGTACAAGGCAGGTGCCCATAGCTTAATATTTTGGGAGGAGGCTTCTTTCCAATATTCATAGGCACATTTTCATGCATGACAGAATTTGCAATCCAATTAGGAATGCAACTCAAATTAAGTGAACAAAAGCTTGGACTAAATGCAAACGTTGTAGTAATTTTTTTATGGTATTCTACTTATATAATTTATTTATTTTTTTTAATGGTATTCTAGTAGGTGTTAGAACTCCAATTAGTGATGGAGCATTGTGCACTTGCTAATTTAAAGGGCCTCACCACAATGCTTCTTTATTGGTAATATTGATTGTGTTTTGCTTTTCCTTTTTGATTATTTCCAGAACAACATCCCAGTTTACTGTCCAGGCCTAAAAGATGGCTCGCTAGGGGACATGTTGTACTTCCATTCCTTTCGCAGCCCAGGTCTGGTCGTTGACATTGTGCAAGGTATTTATATCAGTTTTCAATGCCGTCGCATGCTTGTATTTCAATAGTTGAGAAATGAAACTACAATTAATGTTAGATTTTGTACAGACATTAGAGCCATTAATGGTGAAGCTGTCCATGCACTAGGAAAACTGGCATGATAATTCTTGGAGGGGGCCTTCCCAAGCATCACATTTGCAATGCCAATATGATGCGAAATGGTGCAGACTATGCTGTCTTCATCAATACTGCACAAGAGTTTGACGGGAGTGACTCTTATTTTAATTTTCTGCAAGCACAAACCTGTAGATGTTTGCTATCTTTCCTTGTACGCATGATTCTTATTCTTCGCCTTTTGATTGAACTACAGGTACATTGTGATGCAACCATTGCTTTCCCTCTACTGGTTGCAGAGACCTTTGCCTCGAAGGAGAGAGATTTCTTCAAGAATAAGGCTTGATAAAATTTGCCAAAGTGCAGATTCATTTATTGGTGCAAAATAACTGATCTTGACAGAACTCATAATTTGCTTGGAAACAAAAAAAAGATCCAGCCAGCAGTCTAAGACAGGCTATTTCTCATAGGCACTAACAACCCCTGAAATGGGTAACTGCCTTGATATGGGATTGGGAGGGGAGCTTGGAGAAGCGATTATATAAATAAATAAATATATATATTTATATAGGTAGGAGTGGGCATTGAATTTCTGATTGTTTTCCCCTGAAACTTTTCTGATTGGGATTGTTCACCAAAATCTTGAAACTGAGTGAGCTTACCTGCAGCAATTGTGGTCATGTTTGGCCCTTTTTGCACCTGAAAATTGAGCTGATATTTTCCTCCATATATGCACCATAGATGTGAATGCTAAGTTAGATGACCATACTTTCTTCAGTAAAATCAAAGATAAGAGTAGCAATGGCACTCTTGGGCATCGCTGGACTGTTGATCAAAATGTATCAATTAAATTTCGCATTCTGAGAACTTTAATGGCAGCTTGACTTTAAGAACAATGGATTCAAATCCGCTGTGTGGAGGAAAGACAAGAAAAACCGAAAGTATTCAAATTCCCAAACTAGTAGTAATCTCTGCGCCTCCCATCCCATTTGTTTTTCCCTCCGCTTCCTCCCCTGTCATCTGCATTCATCTCTTTTGTCCTTGTCTCCAACTTTTGCCTCTTAGATATATCTGCTCGTCTGCTTCTTCGAAGCACATGCACCCACCATAAAATTGATAATAGTGATTATAATTCTAGATCTTCCAAATAAAAGCTAGCAGTCGAACAGTTCCAAAGAAATAGTCTAGTCCATTATTCTCAGCCGTTCTTTCGGTGAAGACGCTGCAGTTTTTCTTCATAAATAAAAAAGAAAAAAAAAACCTGAATGTAAGGGTTCTCTTCTGTTTGTGTAAATGTAAAGGAAATGTGAAAGGTGATTGCAGTGTATAGTAAAAGGGACGGAAGTAATGATAAGTGCTAGATGAAATGGTAGAGATGAAAAATCAGAATTCCATTAGGGTTCTTCGAGGGAATTCCTTAACCTCCAAAACAGTACCAAAAACTTGATTCGGCCTCAACTGTGCTTCCAAGTGTAGAAGTGTCAAATTGTATCAAGAATAAATCCAGGATCGTATTCCACAGAGACAAAGGATTATCAAAATATTTGTGAGATTTTAGTATAAAAATTATATTGACTAAAAGAGATGAAAAGTGAAATAAAATGCAATATGTAAAAGTTGAATTAAACTTATAAGAAACAATAAAACAAACACTTGAGATGCAATTTTTGCTCATTTCTAATTTGAAATTGGATTTTCCTCTAATTTCATCTTCTCTCAATCATTTTCTCATTTCAAGAAATTATGATCGGTTAATTAAACAATAAGCATACTTTTCAATATAATTAAGGTATTTGACAGATTGTATAACAAATGTAACAGTTAAAGAAAGCTACCAAAATCTTATTACGAGTTCAAGCATTAATCGTGCCTTTATGTCTATGACTGATCAAGTTCAAGTACATAAAAATTTAATCCTTTCCATAGGCAAAATGAAATACAAGCTATCAAGTTAATTGTTCAGAATTCCATAACTTTAAAGAAAATCCAATCCAAAATAAGCATGGATTACTCATTGAATCCCAAGTTAAAAATTTAGCCTATTATTTTTAAATTAGTAAAATGCTAAAAAAAGATTAATCCTAATAATGCTCAATAATAACAAGTACCGAAAAGAAAACTTAAAGATAATGAAATTGCAATGTGAATTGAAAGGAAATGAAAATACCAAGTCTGCTCCAATTTCATCCAAACGTAAAAGTTAAAACCAGCGGAAGGAAAAAAAAAAAAAAAAATGCAAAAGAAGAACAAGAGCAGGAAAATAAATAAATATGAGAAACCTCCAATTAAAGAAGGCGACGCAACTTGGAGAGAACAAAACCGAAACATAAAACTGTCGAAAAAAAAGAGAGAGCGGCCACACGAAAAATGTCTTCTTTTTATATTCCCTCCGCTAATCTCTTTGCGTGAACTGCTCTACCCATATGTGATTCTCATTCCAGCCCCTCCTCTCCAGCCAATGACGTGCGTTGCTTTGTGAATCTGCACGTTGAGGCCACGATCGTGATTGGCTGACTGCGCTCGTTCATACTTGCTCCTTCAGCCCCTGCTCTGCACCAGCGTTGAAACCCCGTGCGTGAGTCTGTTGTGAGGCCATTTGCCCATCATGTGAATGTGTGTTGCTCGTGAATCCTGCACTGGGTCTTTCTCCATGAGGCCACGAACTGGATCTCGCATGTGTGAGCATTGAGGTCGAGCTCCTGCTGTGCGTGAATCTCCTTCTCTTTTTCTAATTTCCATTTCAGCCCTCTGCTATTCCATTGCACATATCCAGCGTTCTTCACATGGGACGCGCATCTTGGCAAGGGTTAGGAAATATAGAGCTGCTACAGGGAAGCCCATTTTACTCCACGAAAACGCACGAATCTGCCTACATGGATAAGTAGAAGAAAAATATAATAAAAAGAATAATTCTAGGTACAGTCTTGGGGGAGGACTGCCCAGGCACGAATTGAAACGATTCGTTTCATTTAGATGAAACGATTCGTTGCCTCCCCAAATTTCAGTGAAGAAATGTTTTTCTCCTTCTGCGTTCTTCGATTCTATTTCTTCTCCTTGATAGTTGATGGCCTGCAACTCTCCAAGTCCCATCTTAGTGCAAAAACCTGCAGATCCAATCTCCATTGATAAAGCCGCAGCTCCTCCACAACGACGCCAACATCACTCCACAGCCGTCGATCTCCACAGCCAACGACGCAGCTCTGACGAGTCGACCACCCCAGAATCCCGATTCCCAGATCCCCTTCTTTAACGTCACTGTGGGCACTAGGTATCCCCTTCTTTAAAATAAATTCTGTATTTTTATATTTATTTTCTGGAAGCACCCACCGGCAGAAAAGTCCACTTGTTAATGATTCAGCCATTTTGAACAATTCTTTGGTGAGTTGATCGGAATGTATATTGTGTCTAAGTCGAGTGTTTTTTAATTTTTATTTAATTTATTTTTTGTTTCTTCTAGGTTTCATGAACTTCTTTGATTTTCGTCTGATACCTTATTGTTAGAGAAAGGAATATTTTCTAGAAGAATTTCTTCATTGATGAGCTCGTACATGTTTGAGTGACTGGTTTCCTCACTTGCTGGAGTGGCATGGACGCCTTCCCTCTGTTTGTGAAAATGCAGCATAGGGTCATCTATTCTGATACTTATCTAACTTGGATAGTTCCCTATTGATATTTATGCTCAGTGAGATACCTTTTAAAACTTAGCAAAATGGTATAAGCCTTTCCACCCCCTTTCTCTCTTTGGTTCTCTGAATTACATAATAGGTTGCTGCCGAGTTATCCCTTGTGGCAGTGTGGCAGTTGTTTTATTTTCCCAAATTGTTTCATTAAGTCATCTTAGCATCTTCATTTTTTGTTTCGCGCTTCCCACTTCGGAGATAGGCATGAAATATGATATAGCATGATTTTCCTTGTAAAGTTGTCCTGCCACTTTTGTCATGTTCTATCTTGAAACTAATGCACATTATTCTTGGACCATGCAGTTATCAAACTCCAATAATTTGGTATTGCCAAGTGGATCATCAAGACCTACACCNACTTATCTAACTTGGATAGTTCCCTATTGATATTTATGCTCAGTGAGATACCTTTTAAAACTTAGCAAAATGGTATAAGCCTTTCCACCCCCCTTTCTTTCTTTGGTTCTCTGAATTACATAATAGGTTGCTGCCGAGTTATCCCTTGTGGCAGTGTGGCAGTTGTTTTATTTTCCCAAATTGTTTCATTAAGTCATCTTAGCATCTTCATTTTTTGTTTGGCGCTTCCCACTTCGGAGATAGGCATGAAATATGATATAACATGATTTTCCTTGTAAAGTTGTCCTGCCACTTTTGTCATGTTCTATCTTGAAACTAATGCACATTATTCTTGGACCATGCAGTTATCAAACTCCAATAATTTGGTATTGCCAAGTGGATCATCAAGACCTACACCACCTGGGACAATTGATGAGTGCTTATCTTGGTGCACTCTTGCAAAGCACGAGGTTGAGTTATTATGCTATAGTAGGAATAGGTTTGCTTGGGAGTTGAATTGTGATGGAGGTTGGAGGTTGAGTTGTTGGGACTTGAAACACGGGATTCTGGTCACTTGTAAAGTTGTGAGGCTGGGAGTTGAGTTTTGATGGTACACTCTTGTAAAGTGTTGTAAGCATTGTCAAGTTAGATTAGTCACTTGCAAAGTTGTTGTCTAATATCACTTGTAAAGTGTTGTAAGCGTCTAATATCCTTTTATGTGCTATACTGTACCAGACTTGTGATGTTAAAATAAATTATTGGAGTTTTTCAGACTTTATGTGCTACACTGTTCAGCTAAGCAAACTCTTTGTGCCCGATCTTACATGAAAATTGAAAAAAACATACTTAAATGTATAATGCCCAGGTTAAGATCAACTTCTAAGCATTGTTAAATATATGATTATATATAACAGCTTCTAAGCAATCTCTGAGAATACATCATAAAAACTCAAAATACAAAACTATACAATGGATGAACTGATCTAAAAAATACATTATCAAAAACTCAAAATCCAAAACATCAATTCGGATTTAATTCATCAACTGAGCATGCTGGTTATGATGTTGAGGATCCATCCGTAACACCTCATCAATCTGTAGAAATCACAGCTTAAAATCACAACCATAAATATAAAACTCGAAATACTTTTAAAAAATCATGTACTTACTCACAAATTGCATACCTGTGAAATGACACTTTGTTGTGAGTTAGGCACTAACCCTACCTCTGTAAAATCTGTAAGGCCACTCGTAATTTTATCATCTTCCATTTGCTTCTTTGCCTACATTTGAATTTATACATTTTAAAAAAAATCAAATTAAATAAAACTCGACATATTAAATACTGAAATACCATTGAAATAAAAAAGAGATAATAATGGAATACATTTCTTCTCTTTCTATTTTCACCGGCATCAGATTGGTTATTTTTAGTACGTCGCTTTCCTATAATCTTCTCAATTGGATGTGCTCTTCTCTTCGATGTAGGTCTCCCTTTACCTCTAACAACTCGAGGACTCAAAACATATTTTGAACTTCCAACCTCAATATCATGTTCCTCAGTATTAGCTTGCGCAAGTGCGGGCTGGGTTTTCATTTTTGTGTACTGCAAATTCATTGCTTGTAACTTTTGTGCCATATCTGTTGCATTATCATCACATTCTGCTGCATTTGTAGCGACTTCATAACATAGCCTAATCAACATAGAGTACCTGCTAGCAACTGGTTTGCCACTCAAATCATCGTAACTGCTCCGAATGAGAGCATACCTACGCTTAATGTCTTTTCTCCATCTGTCCATAATGTATTTTGAAGGCAACACTCAGACATTCCGCACTGAGAAAATTGCAAGAATGTGACTACATAAAATGCCTCTCATCTCAAATAGGCCACACATGCACTTCGCCTCACATTCATCCTCATTGAAATATACCTGATATGTAACCCGCTTAATGGAGTCCTCGATTTGCAACTGATCATTAACTTGATATGTCGAAATTGCCCCTTCTGTTTTGATAAGAATACAATGTGAATAAATAATCCTCAAGATTTGGGACTGTAGTTCTTTGCACTTAGAGTTAGTATACAATTCTTGAATTTGCTTCTCCACAAGTAAATGAGTTATACACGGTTAAATAAATGAAAGTCTGCTGCCATCTCATTCTCTACTTTCTTTCTCAGTGTATTATCAAACTGATCAACAAACTCTTTCAACGTTGTTCCCGAATACACAAATCCATCAAAGAAAGCATTCATGCTTTCACTCCTCTGAGTTGTGCTCATCCCAGCACAAAATGTATCTTTTAAATACACAGGAATCCAATACATTCGCTCACTATACAGACTTTGAAGCCATACATGCTCGTGCAAGTTGTAAGTATCAAGAAACACCTCCCAGGAAATCTCAAACTCGTCGGGAGTCTAACAATCATAAATACATTTGTGCAAGGCAGTCTTCAAACCACAGTTGTATTGGAAATGTGAACCTAACTTCTCAGGTAATTTTTGCATAATATGCCATAAACAATATCTGTGTTGAGTATTTGGAAAAACTATTTCAATAGCATTTTTCATGGCCCTGTCTTGATCAGTAATGAAAGTTTTTGGCGTTCTCCCATCCATGCATTTCAACCAAGTTTTAAATAACCAGATAAATGTTTCAATATTTTCACTTGAAATCAAACCTGCACCCAACAATATGGATTGTCCATGATGATTAACACCGACAAAAGGGGCAAATGGCATACCATATCGATTTATTAGGTACGTTGTATCAAATGTCACAACATCCCCAAAATATCCATATGCTGCTCTGCTACGTGCGTCAGCCCAAAAAATATTTTTTAATCTTCGGTCGTCATCTAAATCCATCAATGAGTAAAAGCCCTCATTCTTATACTGCATTCTCACGAAATAATCCCTCAATGCTGCAGCACTCCCTTTGCCAAGTCTAAGGTGACGGGCTTTGTCAATATAATTCCGTGCATCTTTCTCAATAAATGGTAGTTTATCGAATTCACCAGCCTCGACAACCAATGAGTTGAAACTTTTAGCCATACCTATGCTTGCCTTGTCGTTAATGTCTAGTTGCCTCTTGACAGAATCATCAATAGCTCGATTACATCTAAAGAATCTTGCCTTTCTTGGACTTAAGCCATGTTTGTGTGCATTTTCAACAGTATTTATGCGCAACAATTCACCAACTAAGATTGCATTAATTCTCTCCTTACAATTAGCCTTAGTTGTCGGGCATGGATTAGCGAGATTAGTACTACGATTCCTTGCCTTCCCACCACGCGCACAACCAAGTGTTACATATCTAACACTCCCATCTTGATCTCTTTTACTTCGTTGGGTCATTATTCCAAACCCAACCTATTTCCCATATTTCTTGTAGTACTCAATGAGTTCCGCCTCAATTTTAAAAACCATCCCAATCGTTGGCTCTAAAACCTCCTCATCAACATTACAGCCCGACGTTGGCTCTAACACCTCATTTTCAACATTACAACCCGTCATCGATTCTAAAAACTCATCTTCAAGAAACAACGATCGTTGGGTATATGAGGTGGGTTCAGCCTGATTACTTTTGTTACTTTCTTCCATCCTGTTCAGAACAAAAAGAAAGAAAAAAAAAATCTTGATTATAGTTCTTCCTTACGATATGGCAATACTAAGTTAGAAAAACAAATAAATTTCGTATAATACTGGAAAGCAAATAAGTTTATGTTATATTTTAGAAAATTCTAAATTCAATTTTTTTTTTTATTATTATTTGTAAGGAGGACCAATATAACATTCAGATCTAACACCCTACAACTTTGACCCATTCATTTCTTTGGACCAAATAGGCAAAGTCTCACCCTCAACCAAAGTCTAACCCTTTACAGAGTTGATTTGGGTGTCATTGGTTGCTGATAAAAATGTGAGAAAGGAGAGATAATAAATTCTTGAGCACACGAAACCCAATAAGCTTATTTTTGTTTAAAGTCCTCATTTTTCTATCTCTCAGATTTTTCTCTAACGTTAGTTTATTTTATTTCTTTAGAAAAAATAAAATCCAAAAGAAAAATAATAAATTTCAATATAAAATCAATTATAAATCTACAAGAAGAAGATGAGAAATACTCACTTGATGATGTTCCAGGAGGATTCGAAATTAGTCTTGGGCAAAATTTCTGTAGAGGGAGGGAAAGATTCGAGGGAGGGAAAGAAGATGAAGCCTCAATATTATGCTTAGGGACTTTTTTGACATTTCACCATAATTTAAAAAGTAAAATTACCATAAACCCATTCGTGCGCATGCAAGCCGCTATCTGGGACTGTACCTAGCAGTTCCCTAATAAAAAAATATAACAAAATAATAAAAAGTCAAATCAAGAAGCGTCGTTTCACTTTTTACTTTTTCTCCTTCCTATGCATCGTCTCTCATCCTCCCGCCCAGTTCATGGTTTCATCGAAAACAAGAAATATTTTTCTCCTACACTGAGTTCATCCTCAGCAGCATTTCATGCGTTCAAGTGAAGGTAATCACCTACCCTCTCTCTCTCTCTCTCTCTCTCTCTCTCCCTGGTCTGTGTAATATGCGTGTAGGGGAAGGAATTTGTAAATATATTTTTTTGGGTAAAATACGGGTGTAAATGATCTGTAAAATTTTTTCTTTTTGGACAATCTGAGATTACTCTCTTTATATTTTATCTTCATTAGTATGTATACTAGTGATTTTAATAGCTTAAAAATCTGTAAGTGATCTGTAAGTGATTTTAAAAATCTGTAAGTGATTTTGAAAAATTTGAAGTGATTTATAGCTTAAAAATTATTTGTAAGTGATTTATTTACATACTAGTGATTTATATGTAATAATTGATTTTGAAAGTGATTTATACATAGTGATTTTGAAAATACTAGTGATTTATACCAAAACTAGAGAGGGGGGAGACTGAAAATAATTTTTAAAAAAAGAAAAAAAATTCACTTAATTATTAGATTGTTGGCAGGGACATCACTCCCAATATTATCCATAATTAATATTTAATTAGAAAGTTATTCAAGAACACTCAGCATGATGAAAAGTACATGTATAATATACCTTTAAAGGTTCTGTACATGAAAAGCAAATTTGCTTCTGCAGGCAGTCATCTTCCAAATAAAAAACGAGCAGACATTTACTATTAAGAGGAATAAATTAGACATTTACTATTTCGTGCCTTTTCGTGTTTTACCATTTCGTGCGATACAGCATTTCTCTAGGAGATAAAGATAATTGATATATGGTTATTTTATTTTTTCTTTTCAAAAATCTTTGCAAAAATTAAGATTAAGTATTCATAATAAGAGATAAAATGAGATATTAATTTTATGTGATTTTATAAGCTGTATTATAAATTATTTTAAATATAAAATATTAAAATTTATCAATAAATCAAGTATTAAAAATTACTGTAAAATTAAATATTTAATTTATTTTTTAATAAAAATAATTTATTCAATTTAACAACATAATCGTCCAGTTTTTGACACTTTATCACCAATTCTTAAAATGTTCCGGATGATTCTTCCAGTGCCTTTCTGGTCTACATATCCACGCTGGGATAACCAACTGATCTAATAGCAGTGCAACACGTGTAACGTAGTAACTGAATTGTAAAACAAACAGTAAATAAAAGCAGTAAAACGACAGGACTTTATTTAAGCATGGGCCCAAAACTACGCCGTTGATTGCTGGCTCTGAAACAGTGAGCTTCAGTTCCTCTCCAAACGTTGCGTTGCGAGCTCCCTTACACATAATCCCTAACCCTTAACTTCCCACTTCGACAATTAACAGTTCACCCGACACACTCCCCCATCCTTCTGGTGCTCCCTTCATCTCCTTCCTTCTCCCATCCCTGTGAGAGGCCATAACACTGAATATATTCTAGCAAATTCGCCTGCAGATGAGCATGCCATCACCCACAGAAGCATGAGATATTTCAACACGAGAGTCAGCAGCGACGAAACTGTTAAACTCAATGATAGTCTTCGTCGAGGCTCTTTTCTTTTCTGGAATAGCCTCTTCAGGAGCAGCAACGTTGCCTCCCCACAATGAGTTATCGTAGACAATCAGCCCCCCAACCTTAACCAGTTTCAGCAGCCTCTCATGGTAACTCCAATAATTGTTCTTGTCCGCATCAACAAAAGCAAAGTCAAAACTCCCTTCGTTCTTTAGCTGCATTATTCATGAGATATATATATATATGTATATATATATATATAGAGAGAGAGAGAGAGAGAGAGAGTCCATGAGAAAAGTTGATGAAAATAGCAAAAACAGTTTTCAGGTGAAGCTCAGATGAAAACAGCAAACAGGCAAAGCTTACGTCTTGTGTAAGATCATCAAGAACCGGTAAAGCTTGTGACTCGATAAAGTTAATCTTGTGTTCAACCGCAGCTTTTTCTATAAATGGCAACCCTATCTCGTAGGCTTTTAGATCGGGATCTACAGCTGTAATCTGCAATTTGGGATTGAAGTACGGATCATACAAATTACAAACTAGACAAATATATAAATGAATACAGGATAAGTGGTATTAGAAAATCATTTTTTTAGTTAGATCGATTTCATTTTTTTCGAAGGGTCCGCACAAGAATGGCATGATCTAAACCTACGCAAATCGTTATAATATATATAAATTTAATGGCTATGCAAACCTGGCCATCATGAGGTAAGGAAAGAGCAGTGAGGAGAAGAGAGTATCCAGTGAAGACCCCAATTTCAATGGTCTTCTTTGCATTCATTAACTTCAAGAGCATAGCTATTAACTGACCTGAATCTGGTGATGTGCCCAGAAATGCACTGCATAATATAATATGTTTGTTCATCAGCCTATATATTTCATGTAGTCAGTACTCATGCAGGTGTAAAATACGATGACCCCAGCGTTTTTTTCTTTTTTAGCCTCCAAATTAAATTATGCCACATGGATATTGTGTGGTATAAAAGTATTGAGATAGAATTATTCATCATCTTTTATGTCTGTCTTTTACTTGTTTTGAAAAAAGTCAAATAAATCCTTAAAATTATTTTTTGTTTTTTTTTTATACCTTTTAATTTTAATTTTAATTTTTTGATATATAATAGGATAGAATCATATATAGAACAATTACAAAGGATGTTTTGCAGTAGCTTCCCTTAGCTCCTTGAGAGGCTGTGGTTCTCTTGGGAACACGCTAGTGGCTAGTATATACTGTGAGATCATTAGTGCAAAATTATTAGTCATTATAAATAAACAAATTATAATTAGCAGCTAAAGTTGATGAAAAAGAAAAGAAAAGAAAAAGAAACTAAAATAATTATGGAAGTACCTCCATTAAATCCTCACTTTGCAATATTAGACGGCCTTTCACATTGGCTTTCATCTTCAATTCTTGCTTTGTTTTGTTTTCCATTTAGGACATGAATGATGTTACCTGAACATATATGCAAAGACTGCTAGATTTAATTAGAACATGACTCGTCTTCAATCTTTATAATCTTTATAATATATATAAATATTCATGCTAAAAAGATTCATAATTTCTTCACTATATAGTATATATACAATATGTATACTAGTGGCCTGTACACTTTTCTAAACGTGTATAAATAATATTTAAATTCATTAATGATAAAAAAAAAAAAAAAAAAAAAACTTTCTATATCTAAGAAAGCTAGCATATCTTGATCAGGTATTACTATAGGAACGCTAGGAAAACTAAAATGCTACTAATTTAAATTAAAATGAGTAATTTGATGAAACATATTAATTATTAATTCTTTTAAAAACTAAAGTCCTATATTTATATATATATATATATATTAAATGAAATAATTTCATTTAATAGTAACTTAAATGGGGGAGTGGAGAATGTGTCTTTATAGCTGGCACTCATTTCATTTATATTTAATAATAAGATAAATGAGGAGGGAATTATATGACATTATTACGTACACAAGATTTTCTATGTCCGGCTTCGATCAGTAAACAGTAAAGGTAATTTTGCTTTGGGTAGGAATTAAACAATGGGATTTGCTACACAACCTCCTACTATTCACCCACACTCCACACTCCATACTTTTTAATATTTTTTAATATTTAAAAAATTTTTTTTTTGAAATTTTTATTTTTTGAAATATTTCAAATTTTTTATTCACTATTCATATAAAAAAATGTGATAAAAAAATTAAAAAAAATTAAAAAAAAAAGGTAGAGTGTGGAGTGTGGTGAATAGTAGGAGGTTGGGAAGATTATTTCTTAAAAAATATATATGTTGGGAGCTGAAATCACTTATTTTTTTTCTTTTTTTTTTTCATTTTATATGCTTAAGAATAATTCTATTTATTATCTTCGCACATCATATCTATTTTTATTTTTTTATAACAAGTATGTAGTGCATGGATGATAAGTAGAATAACTTAATTAGTTTAACAAGAATAAAATAAATAATAAATAATAAATAATAATTTTAAAATATGTAAATTATGTGGGGTGAAATGATAAGTAGCATTCCTCTATGTTTAATTCTCAAATAAAATTTTCTTCCATTCAGTAACTAGCTAGAACATAATTTTTCAATGGTAAGAGTTTTAAAAAGATTTGTCATATTAGGTTCTATATTTCTTTTTCAGGTGCAAAATTATTTTTAGTCGATGCAACAATTAATAAAAAAAAAATCACAACTGTATAAAATATTATATATATCCAAACAGTTTTTTGAAAAAAAAAACACAGAGAGAGAGAGTAGCCAGAAGCATCAACCTGATCAATAATATTGAGAGAGAGAGAGAGAGAGAGAGAGAGAGAGAGAGAGAGAGAGAGAGAGAGAGAGAGAGAGAGAGAGAGAGACTTCTAAATGTTTCCATACCGCACGATCAGAAGATTCAGTACTATACAAATTACACAAACTATATATATATATATATATTCTCAGCTATACACATTGACGGATCACTGCCAAATATCATCTGATCAAGATGCTTAACACATGAAATTCGATGCATCGTTTTCAAATTTGGTTGAACTTGATCAAGATTTTAAGAAAGAAATAGATTAGACTCTATTAGGATTTATTGAACATTTAATAGAAAAAACTTATATGAACAATAATAACTACTGTAAAACCGGCTTATCCATGATCTCTTTCATTCAAAAAAATAAAAAATACAGAAGAATACCTACAAAAAGTGCCAAACATCATCCTCAATGCAAGCAGTCATTAGAACATGGATATATATGGCCTATACTACGTACATACAAAAATATCAACTACGTTGATGTTCTGATCAGTTATGTCTGTAAATAATTTAGTTGCCAAAATTAGTCAGGTATTGGAGGAGAAAAACCTGGTGATGATCAGGAAATTGTTGAAACAAAATGAAGTACTCCCAATGATATATATTGTTAGTGGCTGTAGCCTACTTAATTAGAGAGAGAGAGAGAGAGAGAGAGAGAGAGAGAGAGAGAGAGAGAGAGAGAGCCAGTGGCTGAAGGGAAATGGTTTCTGGGTTTGAGCACTAGCAGCAGCATCCATTTATAATTGATCGATGCTGGATCGATCCATGCTTTATCGTACTGAAATGAAGACTGATTAGAAGGTTTGTTTAGAAAGTTTGTTTGGAGGAGATGATCAATTAGGAGGAGGCCAGACAAACATTTATGAGAATTTTTATATAAAAAAGGAAATAATAGAGCAACCATTCTAGATCTTACATATAAATGAGTTGTTTAATGTCTCTGATTATCTGTATCTCATCATGTTTTGCACAGAAATATTAATGTAATAAGAGATAACGTAAAAAAAGCGACAATCAAACATTATTATTATTATTATTATTTTTATAACTTTTTAAAATGGGTGAGTGGGGAAGGTATTTCCCGTGGAATTAATCTTTGTATCATCCTACATACCACACACCATAATTTATTTTATTTTATTTTATTTGTTTCTCTTATTAAATGTGTATTATATGGATGATGAATAAAAAAATATAAATGTTTCAAGAAGAGTAAAATAAAAAAAAAAATTGAAAAAAAATTAAAAAAAAAAATAAAAAATACGTTAGTGTATAGTGTGTAAGATGATGCATAGCAATGATCTTTCCCGTGACTTCTGAAATGAAATACAATTTTTTATTAAATAATTGCACACTTTTCGTGAAAGAAAGAACAAAGGCAACGCTTTAAATATGTAATGAGACTCGCGTGGGCTTTGAAATCGTAGATGCAAGATTTTGGGTATGATTAGTTAGCTAAATTGATAAGTTTGGATAATATTTGGTAATTAAAATTATAGATTTTATTTTATTTTTAGTTTTGTAATTTGGATGAATGTAAAATATTTTAATTTTATCTATAACTATTTTGAATTTATCTAGAACTTATTAGGAAGTGTTTTAGATAAGTTCAGAGTGTGATAATAATCAAGTTTCAAAGGTTCTGTAATTATCCAAAAAATAATTTGAACAAGAAACTGTTACTGCTGAGAATATTAAGTGCCAGGTGTCAGCATCCCGTTAAAAGAGTCCATCGCGACAGAGTCGCTCCGTCAGTAGAATTCTACTGTAATTCAAACTGCTTTTAGATTGTTTATTTAAGGGATCATATTGGTTCGGATATGTAGATATTCAATTTTAAATTTTTTTAAAGCACTTTCCAATGCATATTTTGGGGAGAAAATCCTTTGGAGAATTTTCATATTGTTTCTCTCAAAGGGTATGATCGTTGATCTAAGATTAAGATAGCATGATCGTGACTCAGCCACTGGAGTTCCAGAAAAAAAGTTAATGTTTGAAGATCGTCAGAAGTTCTAGCTGCTACTACGATAGAAAAAAACAGGTCGTTTGTCTGGTCAAGTAAGAATGTCAATTGATAAAGGTTTTATAATTGAAACTTGCTTTTAACTAATTTTCAAATAATAAAATTGACTTTTTTCAATTTGGCTACCTCGCAGGATTTTACTTTTAAAGAGTTCTTTAAAGAATTTTTCTTCGTTATCAATCTTGATGCTATGTAATTTATTTACTTTATGTTACGACTAATCAATTTGTTGAATAAATTAATAGAAAATTGTGTTATTATACATAAATATTTGGATAATTTTAATTGATATTAGAGCATAATTCATTCATTCAAATGTGAACTGTATCTCTGTAAATCATATAGATCTTGTTTGCACATAATTATTAATGTAATAAGAGATAACGTACCAAAAGCAGACAATTAGACATGAAAATTATTTATTTATTATTTTATAACTTTTTAAAATGGGTGAGTGGGGTAGGTAATCAACACCCAACGTAATATATATATATATATATATATATATATTAATATCATGAGATTTCATGTAACTTCTGACATGAAATACAAATTTTTATTAAATAATTGCACACTTTTTGGGAAAGAAAGAACAAAAGCAACACTTTAATATGTGATATATTGACGGTTGCCATATATTTGCAGCTGTCATATCTTCTAGATTTTCTATTTTTAAAAAATTAATATTTTAATTCTAAGAATTTATCTAATTTGTATAATTAGTCTATTTATGTTTGATACATATTTTCATACTTAGTCTGATCGTTGTAATTAGTTTTATAATTTTTGTAATTAGAAAATCATTCCTTTACATGCAAAGTTTCCATACAAAGTTAGCCTTTTGGGGCTACATATATATATATGTAATGTTCCTCATTGTAAAAATCAAGTTATGTAAATAAAAGTTTGAATATTTCTCAATTTTAACATGGTATCAACCAAACCAATCCATACCCCCTGCCAATATGGCCAACTCCTTGCTTGAGCCGTCGTCCTCCACCACTTCCTTGAACTCTTCAGCCCACTTCGTCGGTAATACACTTTCTCCTTCCTCCTATAGGCTTTCCTTTGATTGGCACCATCATTGGGTGCTGGACAGCTGCGCCAGCCACCATATGTGCCACTAGCGTGATGCCTTCAGTGACCTGAGGAGTATTATCTCCGAGCACAACGTACAACTCCCTAATAGACAAGTTGTTCTGTTGAAGGGATGGGAACCTGTGTTCTCTTTCCCTCTCTCATATTACATAATATCTATTTTGTCCTGAATTTCTCTTTTAATCTATTGTCAGTTCCCCAAATTACCTTTCATAACTACTGTGTCATTTTATTCTCATTTAACACTTATTTATTTCAGGACCCACAATCGATGAGGCCGATTGGAGCAGGTGATCTTTGCAATGGGCTCTACGTGTACCG
>QEOT01000197.1:0-12799 GCA_003123785.1 Pterocarya stenoptera
ATCCGTGTTGTAACTTACATTCCTTAATTTTGAGAAGAGGTTGATCCACTACTGGTAGTATTTCAGCAAAAGATTCCTGTTCAAACCACTTATCATACCAAAAAATATATTCCCATCTCTAATTTTCCATTTAGTATAATTGAGTATCATAGGTATCTTTTTAGCAATTATACACTAAAAACATGTCCCCTTAGGAGTACCAATTAACATGAAAGGTTTATTGCCAATATGTTTCTTACAAAAAAAATCTGCCCAAAGAGAAGCTTCATGCATTATCTTCCAAGCAAATTTCAATTGAAGTGCTTGTTGAACTTCCTCAAAAGGTCTAATTCCCAAACCTCCTTCTTCAATAGGTCTACAAATATTACTCCAAGATATCCATTTTCTTTTTTCTTTTCCCTCACTCTCTCCCCAAAAAAAAGAACTCATAATACGATTTAAATAAAGGATAACCTGTTTTGGAACTTTTAACACTGCAAGAAAATGCAACGCCATGCTTGCAAGAACATGTCTTAACAAAATCACTCTTCCTCCCGCAGATAAAAGTTTCATCTTCCATCCACTAATTTTATTCCTAACCTTACTTACCAAATCCTCCAAATCCATAATTTTCAGTTTTCCGGAAACAATAGGGCACCCCAAATATTTAAAAGGAAAATTACCTTCCGAGAACCCCGTCAATCTTTTCAGGTTCCTCTTCCTTGCCATGGAGATTTTATTTGAAAAGAAAATGGAAGTTTTTTCTTTGTTAACTAACTGTCCTGTCCAATGCTCGTATGTCTCTAAAATTTGAAGTATATTTCTAATGGAATTTCTTCCTCCATTTGTAAAAATAACCACATCATCCGCATACATTAAATGGGATATCAAATTTGTACCACGAGCTTGAGTGAATTGTCCAAAACTCTTCTCTTCCACACTTTTCTTTATGAGCCGAGATAGAAGTTCCTGCAAAATAATGAACAAATAAGGGGATAATGGATCCCCTTGCCTCAACCCTCTACCACCTTGAAAAAAACCTTTTGTAGTCCCATTCATAAGTATAGAGTACAATGGCGTAGTTATGCATTCCTTAATCAATCCACAAACTGATTTAGAAAAACCAAACGCACTAAGCACCATCAACAAAACATCCCAATCAACACGATCATATGCTTTTGCCATATCTAATTTTAAAACCACATTTCCACCATGTATCTTTTTATTTATAGAATGCACCATTTCCTGAGTTAGGCTTATATTTTCATATATACTTCTACCTGGAATGAAAGCACCTTGTTCAAGAGAGATTATTTTTGGAAGAAAAGGTGCCAAACGATTAACAATTACTTTGGAACAAATTTTATAAAAAACCGAACAAAGACTAATTGGTCTGAATTTATCAAAACCAGTTGGTCTTTCCATTTTTGGTATTAAAACCACATAAGATGAAGTATAAAATCTAGGCAATTTCTTACCTTTAAAAAAATCTTCAATTGCTTCCATGCAATCTTTTTTAATAAAATCCCAACAATGTTTAAAAAAACCCGCTCCAAAACCATCCGGTCCTGGAGCACTATTAGAAGGGATAGAATCCAAGGCACATTTTACCTCTTCCAAAGAAGGGATTTTGCATATCAAAGCACACTCCTCTGCTGTAATAATAGGCGAAATAATCTGGGATAAATCTGGAAGATTTCCAAGGGACTCCTTCTGCAAAAAAGAAGAAAAATAATTAACAGAGTCTAGATGTATTGCTTCCGGTGATTGCAAACAAACACCATCCTGCAATCTCATCTCCATAACTTTCTTCTTTCTTTTGTAAGATAAATAAGCATGGAAAAACTTTGAGTTTTGATCCCCATCAACTCTCCACTTTATTTTAGCTATTTGCGCCAATCTAATATCTTCCCGCTTTCGCCAAACTTCTAATTCTACATTCTTCAACACAAGATCTTGTTCAATGTTTGGATCCCAATTCTGCTGTAAATCCAATTCTAGATTATCAATTTGAGATTGTAAAATCTGCATATGAGCTTCTGTTCTACCAAAAATCTGTTTGTTCCAGTTTCTCAAAGCACCTCTTAATTTCTTAAGTTTTAAGGCTAATTTCAAAAGACCCGAGCCTCCTACAAATTCCAGCCAAATTTTCTCAACAAACGGTCGAAACTCTATATGATCTGTCCACATTTGTTGAAAACGAAATGGTTTTATCCCATAAGAGAAAGGATCCAACTGAAATTCCACAATCATGGGTGAATGATCTGATGTGGAACGAGGTAGATATCTAATTATTGTATTCGGGAATCTAACCAAACAACTCACATTCACGAAACCTCTATCTAATTTAGCCCAGCTTCTTGACAAACCACGTTGTCCATTGCACCAAGAAAACCTACTGCCCAAAGATTTTATTTCAATCAAACCGCACTGCTCAATCCAGGAATTAAAATCCTCCATAGCTATTCTCGGCCTCTGTCTACCCCCCTATATTCCGAATCATTTCTAATTATATTAAAATCCCCTATGATTAGACAAGGATCACTTCCAATTAACTGAGTGTTCAAATGCTCCCAGAGATCTCTCCTTTCAGTCATGATACACTTCGCATATACAAAACAACACAGAAAACTTGCATTCTCAGCTTCCACTCGAATGCAAATGAACTATTCTCTACATACTATTAGATGGACAGAGATGTCATCCTGCCAAAGCACCCAAATTTTACCTTCCTCTCTTTCATTTGTGATAAAATTATCCATTCGTAACGATTGTTTCAAACCTTGTGTTTTATCTTCAGCTGCAAAAGGCTCCATAAGATAACTATTACAGAGGTTCCAAGGCCTCGGATATTCCAAACTAAAATTGGACTAAACATATAGATAACTATTACAGCATTTCTCCTCCATATTACATAAAAAACCATATTGACAACCAGCACATCCCTCCCATCCTTTCCAACTCCCCAGATTTTTCTACAAACTCCTCAGTATTAGAATTATTTACAACTTGTGATTCCCTCATAATCCTATGTATATTAATAAAATCCTGAACTATTCTCAACATTCCTAACCTTTTCTTAATACTCAGTATACCTTTAGAAACTAACCATTTTACTGAGAAATGTTTGTAGCACGAGTAATCACCCTTTTAGAACCTCTAATTTTTTCAAAATGCCTCTTATGATATTTCCTCTTCCCTACTTCCCCTTCTGATTCCGAATGAAATTCTTTATCCTGGGGACATATTTCAGCATGAAATTCAGGCTCTGGATCAGACATGGACCCTTCTTCCAATAAGAAACCCTCATCATGTAATTGATCCTCCATCCTCTGATCATTATTCTTATCAATTCTAGAAACATTTTCAACCTCTGTCATGACCATATCCAACTCAGCTTTCTTCAACAGAGGGGAATTCTCCACTGTTTCTTCATTCCCTTCTACCATATTCTTGTTTTTCCTCTGTTCCGTAGAAATCTCCAAACCTGGTATTACAACAAGATCTTTCTCCGATTCTATCTCCTCCCTCAAGGGATTCGGCTCTTCACCTGTAACTTGATTTACATCGTTTTCTTTATTACCAGTGACATCTTTTTCCACAATAACAATTGGTTCTTCGATAACTGGCTCCTCCACAGCAGTTCCTTCATCAACAGGTTCTTGAACCCGAACCCATTCTTTTCTTTCAATCTTTTTTCCAGCTCGACATGTCCTTAAATTGTGCCCCTGTATTTTGCACGAAGAACAGAATGCAGGTAATGTTTCATATATTATTTCTTGCTTACAGCTAGTTCCCAACCAGGGAGTCCCAATCCAAAAATGTGATAGAGGCTCTTTGGCAGCATTCATCTCCACGCAAATACGAGCACCATCAGTTCGAGTCGCACAGCGAGTAGGATTATCACGTCTGATGAATCTTCCTATTGGCACTGTAAAGATTTTCAGAAAAGATTCATGAAAGAAATTGGGAGGCAATCCAGGCAATACTATCCATACCGGCACTATCAATGGCTCTTCTTCTTCCTTAAATTCTGGGGTCCAATGGAAACGTCGATAAGGGATCCCGTCTATATCACAAGCTTCACGTGATAATGCCTTCATGCAATCTTCTTCCGAAATCATTCGTATGAACACGTTTCTGGGACGTCTCATTGTAGAAACTACTGGGATGCCATCAAGATTCCATCGATTTTGAATAAATGCCCGAATGGCATCCAAGGAGGGACGATTCCTGAGGAATTTCAAAACAATGGAAAACTTGAAAGGTTCAGCCAATCTATGAATTTCCTCCTTAGAAAACTAAAAGAATAATTCACCATCTTTATTTTTTGGCACACGATGAGACATCGTTAATTCAGGAAGCGGCTGGGGCACCACCGAGACGAGGTCTACGAATAATCGTCGACCTACATTTTCAGCAGCTGCCATGCAGCCTTACGTGCGGCTGTAAATTCTAATCAAAACGAAGGCTCAAGAAGAGCATTCAAGAAAACGTGATGAAATATTGGAGCATTCAGACGTGATGAAAAAAATAGTGTTGACCCAAATTGACTTGTTTGAGAAGTCACTCTCCAGAATTAAGGAAAGAAAGAAGAATGAAGTCGAGGGAGAAGAGATGAATCTATAAAATGAATCAATTATCCCGCTTGAATTCATTTGTTATCATCAAAATCGATATGTAGATATGTAATTATATGAAACTTGAAACCTTGGGTTCAACACACTCATCTTCTCTATCAAGGTTTTTTTTTGCTTAGTTTTATTTTACTTTCTTCAAGACAAAAAAAAAAAGGATCTGCAGCTTTTCGGCAACTCCTGAGAAATACGCACTAATTGGATAGAGGCCTTGGACTTGTAGTAGCATCCAAAGCCGAAACTTAGCTAGATTTCATCCATAATTATTATCGTTGCCTTAGTATTATTTTAGGGTCATGAGATTAGGTCTAATTGGATAGAGGCCTTGGACTTGTAGTAGCATCTAAAGCCCAAGAGAAAGGGCCATACAAACCCCTAGAAATTTGGCCAACTAAGTGGGCTTGAGCCCAAAAGCCCTAGAAGAAACCTAGGGACACACCCAAGCCAATAGGGCTGTGCATCACACAAAAGAGACCCATGACTCTAGACGTGTAAGTGGGCTAAAGGGGAGAGGGAAAAGTGTTTGGGAAGCTAAGTGTAACACCCTGCATAAAAAGCTCCTTAATCTTAGTTAATTAGAAGTTGGACGATTTAACAATAAGATCAATTTAGATACTTGAGTTGGTGAAAAGGCCATCTACTTTGGTTTTAGAATAATTATTAGAAGTTTCTAATGCAATATTGATTTTTGAGGAAAAAGGAATTTTTGGAGCTTGATTGGTTAGTAATATTATTTTGGAGAATTATTAGTGCGTTATTAATTTTGAGAATAAGAAGCCAAAAGACCCATAAGGGAATGACACATGACATATTAGATGGTTGCCACATTAATGGGTTAAGCAATTTATGTTAAATATTTGATGGAATTGGAGAAGGCCCAAAGAGTGGTTTACTAAGGGCCCAAGCTTTTTGGGTATAAAAGCTTAAGAGAGGCAATAAGACTTTAGGCCCCACTTTATGGACATAAGATTTTAGGGCACTAATGCACTAAGGATGTGATGGGCTAAGGTTAAGATGTTAAAAAGCCTTAGGCCAAACTTGGAAGATATAAAGTTTTAAGCCTATATTGGAGGACACTATAAAATAGGCCCAATGAAAAGAACATAAAGCCATTGAGCCTAACTTAGTAAGAGTGAATGTATTAGGCCCAACTTATTAAGCATGAAGGATTAGAGAAGCAAGCCCATTAGTAATTCTATTAAGGCCTTTAACCTTAGGAAATTTATGGGCTAATCCTTAGATGCCCTAAAACAAGCCTCATAGGAGTGCAAGACTTGGTAGGATAGCCTTGATCCAAGTATGAGGAAGGCATAAGGCCTTTGGGTCAAGCTTGATATAGATTTGACCCATGACTCAATTATGTCAAGATAAGTCTTTCAAGCCCCATATTAGTAGATCTTGAGGTCTCTCTTAATCTCTCAAAATTTAGAAACAAGGACCCCTATCCACTCAAACCCAAAAGCCCTTGGACCATTAGCCCACAGTCATGTCTCTTTTAAGCCCACAAGATCCAAAGCCTTGTTTTGTTCTATTTCACTCTTCAATTTGAAAGTCCAATACACCATATCATGGGTTTCCTTAAGCCCATGTCATACCCTAAGTACCCAAATTAAGTTTTGAAATTTGGTTAAGACCATTAATCCACTTACCCATGATTAGTGATCTTTAAACCATGTTTTAGAGCTTAATTTTTTTTCTTAATCTTTTTTAACCTTTTGATATGAAATTTTCTTATTTTATTACTCAATTAAATCAATCTTAGATCATACTAAGACCCTAGATAAACCTCTACATATGTCATTAGAAGAAATGACATATCAAACTCCAAACTACACTAATCGGCACACATGTGTGCCCTTTATGTGCATAGACTGTTTTGCCCTTAAACCCAATCTTTTTTTTTTTTTTTCCTTTTTCTCAAAGGCAATATGGTCCTTTAATACCTCATATGATCCCTTATAACCCAGACCAAGCTCTGGATGAAATTGGTTTAAAAAACCAAGCCAAAAATCCCAAAACCGATTGCACCTAAAGGCTAGTTGGATGGCAACCGAATGACATTGTTTTTAGTTGAATTTTCTGCTCTTGGTTGAGCCACTCCCCACGAAACCACCTAGGTCCCTTAACCACCTGAAAAATCCACTCAATGGTGGCAATAATGCCCCCAATTCAGACCAAGGAGAAGAGACAAGAAGGGAATCAAAATCTGGATAGTTTTTATTCAAAACCATTGGCCTCCTTTGTGTTTATCTCTTTTGATTTTTTTGGATTTATTTTCTGCACCAATACAGCCCCCTACACCTATAGACTCACTCTTACGCCTGAACATGAAGAAATCATGAAAATATAGGCATTATTCAGCTGACCAAGCATGACACAAAGCTGAAAAACTTCACTCATCACTCCACCTCCTACCTCCTCCAATCCAAAGCCTCATCTTCATCTAAGGCCAGCGTCCCCCTCCCCTATTGAAGCATATAAATACCTCCCTCACTTCCTCACTTCTCCACACCTCTCCTCCAAGTCTTCTCTTGAGTCCTAAGAGCATTTCTCCCCCTTAGTGAGCAATAGAGTGAAACCGAGTGAAGTTCTTGAGAGTTCTTGAGTGAAATTGTTTTGGGAGCTTTAAGGGCCACGAAAATTGTAAGTTTTTTGTTGAGGATATCACTCCTCAATCAAAGTCTTCCCATACCTGCCAAAGTTGACTACCGTGATTATGGGAGATTTATTTGTACATTGTTTCCTTTTATTGTAAATTCATTAATTTGTATTAACTACATACAGTCTGTAAACAATTATATAAAGCAATACAATTCACCACCGTAAAGCAAGGTGGATTTCAAACATTCTCATGGTATTAGAGCATACCTGGATTAACCTCCTTCGATCCAAATGGCCTCTGATTCCGCACCCACCCTCCTTCCCTTCAATACCATGATCCACATGGTCACCATTAAACTATCATCATCCAACTACCTCCTCTGGAAGAGTCAACTTCTTCCCCTTCTTGAGAGTCAAGATTTGCTCGGTCACGTTGATGGCACCATTGTGCCGCCACCCAAATTCGACCCACCAACCTCTCAGACACCAAACAACAAATACCTGGCGTGGAAGAGCATGGACC
Organism: Pterocarya stenoptera; assembly: GCA_003123785.1. Taxonomy (NCBI): domain Eukaryota; kingdom Viridiplantae; phylum Streptophyta; class Magnoliopsida; order Fagales; family Juglandaceae; genus Pterocarya; species Pterocarya stenoptera. The sequence goes on from QEOT01000197.1 coordinate 7,741, forward strand.
AGCGCTTGCTCAGCCTTCTTCTCTCCTCCCTCACGGAGGAAGCTATGGCCGAAGCCGTTGGACTCTCCACCGCTCGTGAGGTGTGGCTTGCCATGGAAAACGCTTTCAGCCACCGATCGAAAGCCCGAGAACTCTGCCTNCACAAATGGTCATGGCAGCGGTTCTTCCAGCCGAGGGACAAGGACGCTCCATCTCTGGTCAACGCCGCATCCTCCACGATGCCAAATTTGTAGGACGGACGACCACTATGCCGATCGCTGTCGCCAGCGTTACACTCGGAGTGAACCATCTGCCCAACTCGCCGAAGCCTTCACCAGCTCTTGTAGTCTCTCTGAAGACGTGAGCTCCGACTGGTTTGTGGACACAGGGGCTTCGGCCCATATGACTACGGATTCAACCCAATTGGCCCAGTCCACAAGTTACACGGGTAAGGATTGCGTAATTGTTGGGAATGGTGCGTCACTTCCCATTACCCACACCGGTAGTATTTCTCCAACCCCGAATCTCCATCTTCTTGATGTCTTAGTTGTTCCTCGCCTCACAAAAAATTTGCTTTCCATTAGTAAATTAACATCTGATTTTCCTTTATCTGTTACATTTACTAATAATTTGTTCACTGTTCAGAATTGCAAAACAGGAACGGTGGTGGCAATCGGCAAGCGTGATGGCGGCTTATATGTGCTTGAACATGGCAATCCTGCATTTATTTCTGTCCTTAAGAATAAATCACTTCATGCGTCTTATGATTTATGGCATGCACGACTTGGACATGTCAATCATTCTATTATTTCTCTTTTAAATAAAAAAGGAANTAATTTGTTCACTGTTCAGAATTGCAAAACAGGAACGGTGGTGGCAATCGGCAAGCGTGATGGCGGCTTATATGTGCTTGAACATGGCAATCCTGCATTTATTTCTATCCTTAAGAATAAATCACTTCATGCGTCTTATGATTTATGGCATGCACGACTTGGACATGTCAATCATTCTATTATTTCTCTTTTAAATAAAAAAGGACGGCTTTATCTTACCTCTCTGTTGCCTTCTCTCGCTTTGTGTAGCACATGTCAAATTGCAAAAAGTCATCACTTGCCTTATTCTCGAAATGAATGTAGGTCGTCTAATGTGCTTGATCTTATCCATTGCGATATTTGGGGTCCCTCCCCCGTCAAATCAAATTTAGGATTTGTCTACTATGTTCTATTTATTGATGACTATTCTCGCTTCACATGGCTCTATCCTTTGAAATTGAAATCTGATTTTTATAATGTTTTTATTCAATTTCAAAAATTTGTGGAAAATCAATTCTCTGCTCGTATAAAAATTTTTCAAAGTGACGGAGGTGCTGAATTCACTAGTAATTTCTTTCAAGATCATCTTCATTCTTCTGGCATTCATCATCNTTCACATGGCTCTATCCTTTGAAATTGAAATCTGATTTTTATAATGTTTTTATTCAATTTCAAAAATTTGTGGAAAATCAATTCTCTGCTCGTATAAAAATTTTTCGAAGTGACGGAGGTGCTGAATTCACTAGTAATTTCTTTCAAGATCATCTTCATTCTTCTGGCATTCATCATTAGCTCTCATGTCCATACACACCCGCCCATAATGGTCGCGCCGAAAGAAAACACCGCCATGTGACTGAGACAGGGTTAGCCCTTCTCTTTCATTCTCACCTTTCTCCTCGATTTTGGGTTGACGCTTTCAGCATTGCAGCTTACATCATCAACCGCTTGCCAACACCACTTCTTGAAGGTAAATCACCTTTTGAGATTTTGTATGGTCATTCTCCGAATTATGAAAACTTTCATCCTTTTGGTTGTCGTGTCTATCCTTGTTTACGTGATTATATGCCTAACAAACTTTCTCCTCGTAGTATTCCATGTATTTTTATGGGCTACAGTCCTTCTCATAAAGGGTTTCGCTGCTTAGATCCCACCACTTCTTGGCTTTACATCACTCGCCATGCTCAATTTGATGAAACTCATTTTCCTACCCTTGCTACCTCTTAGGCCCAACCCATATCCTCACTTCATTTTTCCAATTTCCTTGAACCCAGTCTCCTCCATACAGATCCGCCTCCCTCTGACACCTGTTCCCCACATATTACTCAATCTGTGTCTAACCCATGTATTATGTGTACTGATTTAGTGAATGAGTCCTTTCAGGTTCCTGATTCTCTTGTAGGTCCCTCTTTGCATCACTCGGCTCCTCCACCTGAGTCCAGTGTAGATCTTGTTCCTGCTGTCGTGGTTCCAGTCGGCTCTCACCCTATGCTCACAAGGGCTAAAGCTGGTATTTTCAAAACTCGCCACCCGGCGAATCTTAGCTTCTTGGGCTCCTCTAGTCTTCTTCCTGCTCTTCTTGCATCGACTGAGCCCAAAGGATTCAAATCTGCTGCTAAGAATCTTGCTTGGCTTGCTACCATGGATGAAGAAATCCATGCACTCAAGAGTAATCGTACCTGGATTTTGGTCCCTCGACCTCTCCACACCAATATTGTGGGCTCCAAATGGGTTTTCCGGACCAAATACATGCCTGATGGATCCATTGAGCGCCTCAAGGCTCACCTTATTGCTAAGGGCTATACACAGGTACCTAGTCTTGACTACACTGATACCTTTAGTCCTGTAATCAAGGCTACCACTGTTCGTGTTGTTCTCTCTCTTGCTGTGACACAGAAATGACCTCTTCGTCAACTTGACGTCAAGAATGCATTTCTCAATGGTACTCTCACTGATCAAGTTTATATGGAGTAGCCTCCAGGGTATATTGATCCTCGCTTTCCCGATCATGTTTGCCAGTTGAAGAAAGCTCTCTATGGCCTCGAGCAAGCCCCTCGTACTTGGTTTCAGCGCCTTAGCTCTTTTCTCACTCACCTTGGTTTTTCTTGCAGCCGTGCTGACCCATCTCTTTTTATCTTTCATAAGCAGTCGGATATTATCTATCTACTTCTTTATGTTGATGACATCATTATTACAGGCAACAATTCGTCCCTTCTTGACAGCTTCACTTGCAAACTTAATTCTGAGTTTGCCACTAAAGACTTAGGCCCCCTCAGCTACTTTCTTGGTCTTGAAGCTTCCTCTACTTTTGATGGTCTCTTCATCAGTCAGCTCAAATATGCACGTGACATTCTTTCTCGAGCTCAGTTGCTTGACAGTAGGCCTGTTCACACTCCCATGGTTGTTTCTCAGCATCTGTCCGCCGATGGTCCTCTGTTTTCCGATCCCACTCTCTACAGATCTCTCATTGGGGCACTACAGTACCTGACCATCACACATCCTGATCTCGCTTATGCTGTCAACTCTGTCAGTCAATTCCTGCATGCTCCCACTGACGATCACTTTCTGGCTGTTAAGCGTATCCTCCGTTATGTCAAAGGCACTCTTCATTTTGGCTTAACTTTTCGTCCCTCCTCCTCTCCTGGTGCTCTCATTGCTTATTCTGATGCTGATTGGGCTGGCTGTCCTGACACTCGTCGTTCGAACTCTGGTTACTCTATTTATCTTGGCGACAATTTAGTTTCTTGGAGTTCTAAGAAACAGCCAACTGTCTCTCGTTCCAGCTGCGNTGTTAAGCGTATCCTCCGTTATGTCAAAGGCACTCTTCATTTTGGCTTAACTTTTCGTCCCTCCTCCTCTCCTGGTGCTCTCATTGCTTATTCTGATGCTGATTGGGCTGGCTGTCCTGACACTCGTCGTTCGACCTCTGGTTACTCTATTTATCTTGGCGACAATTTAGTTTCTTGGAGTTCTAAGAAACAGCCAACTGTCTCTCGTTCCAGCTGCGAATCTGAGTATCTTGCCCTTGCCTCCGCTGCCGCCGAACTTATTTGGCTCACACATCTCCTACATGACCTCCGGGTCTCCATCCCACAGCAGCCTCTTCTCTTATGTGACAACAAGAGTGCACTTTTTTTGAGCTCCAATCCGGTTTCACACAAGCGGGCTAAGCATGTTGAATTGGACTATCACTTTCTCCGTGAACTTGTTGTCGCTGGCAAACTTCGTACCCAACATGTTCCATCTCATTTGCAGGTTGCTGATATTTTTACCAAGAGCATTCCTCGTCCACTCTTTGAGTTTTTCTGATCCAAGCTCCACGTCCGATCCAATCCGACGCTCAGATTGCGGGGGGNTTGTTGTCGCTGGCAAACTTCGTACCCAACATGTTCCATCTCATTTGCAGGTTGCTGATATTTTTACCAAGAGCATTCCTCGTCCACTCTTTGAGTTTTTCCGATCCAAGCTCCACGTCCGATCCAATCCGACGCTCAGATTGCGGGGCATGTTGAGGATATCACTGAGGATATCACTCCTCAATCAAAGTCTTCCCATATATGCCAAAGTTGACTACCGTGATTATGGGAGATTTATTTGTACATTGTTTCCTTTTATTGTAAATTCATTAATTTGTATTAACTACATACAGTTTGTAAACAATTATATAAAGCAATACAATTCACCACCGTAAAGCAAGGTGGATTTCAAACATTCTCATTTTCTTACCCTTGATTGTAGTTTACATGTCAATTCTTGTTTTCAAGTGTTGGAGTGAAGTTTGGTTGAGTTTAAAAAAGGTTATCATGCTTGATTCAAAACCGAGTTCATTAAAAATGAGTTAAGTGTTTAAATTGTTTTAAGTGGTAATTTAGCTATGGCATGTCTTAAGTATGTTTTGATATGATTTGTTAATGTCTTAGAATGATCGTTGAAGGTATTATTTTGAGATTAGAAGCATGCCATGATAGGTTTTAATTCTACCTTGTGTTGATCATCAAGCATGCATGGTTTTGATTAAATCATGCTTATTTTATGAAGTTTTGATTTATTTCACCTAGGCTTGATCAATGAGCATTTAGAATATCTTGTGATTGAGATAAGAATGAAAATACATGTTTTGGATGAATTTTGAAAGCATGCCTTAGTGATTTAGGCTAAGAGCATCATGCTTGATTAATGAAGATTAAGGTTTTTAGCCTTGATTAAGTGTTGGGATGAACTTTTCCACCAAAGAATTAGACTTTATCATATCATTAAGGAATATAGTTATT
>QEOT01000197.1:38868-58123 GCA_003123785.1 Pterocarya stenoptera
CAACGTGATGGTGATGCATGGGGGGTGGCGGTCCGAACGCATGCGTGGAGTTGGTGCTGCTGCGCTGTTGTGGATGCACGTTGGCAGCGAGGTGGAGGTGCTGCCGTGTATGGAGACTGTAGACGTGGCTCAAGGTGGCTGTGGTCTGCGAGGGTGCAACTGGAGGATGAGCGAAAGGTTGAAGATGAGTGAAAACGACATGTCGTTTTCGTCTATTGACAAAACGACATGTGGTTTAGCAGAGGACGAAATTCAATTACAGAGTAAAACGACAAGTCGTTTTCATCAATTGACAAAACGACCTGTCGTTTAGCACACGACAGTTTTGGCTTTTTAGAGGTAAACGACATGTCGTTTTTCCGTTTAAGAAAAACTACATGTCGTTTAGATGGATCTGTAAAACAGAAAATAAAATAAAATTAAATAAAAAATTAAATTAAATTAAAACAAAATAAAAACAAAATAAAACTAGACAAATAAAATAAAATAAAATAAAGTAAGATAAAGAAACTAAAATAAATAAAATTAAACAAGAGATGAAAAAAATCAAATATTAAAAGTATGTTGTGCATGTGAAGAACTTATTGCCCAAATAAATTACAAGTTATAAAATCAAGCATAAACTATGCTTTTAATCAATTTAATTCACAACTTGGATTTATGCCTCTTAATCAATTTTTCCATCTAAAACCAATGATAAAATAATAAAACAATTAAAAATATATTGGTTTTAAATGTGTAAAATATGCAATAATGCAGCTCCATCAAATTGGCGTGGCTATAGGGTTGGGTTTAGTACAATGCACATGAAAGTACGTAAGTGAGCCGATTGGGTGGATTTGTTCAATGTCATGCTTTCGCTCTTAATGACGTGTGTGGGATCAAGACTAAACTTCTAATTTAGTCTAAGAATGATTAAAAACAATAATAAAAACAATAAAATTTAGAGAAAAAAGACTAAATGGATTATTGATACTCGCCAAATAGTGCTTCCAAGTATAAAAGCAGATTTAGAATGTAGTGGGAGTGTCTAAGGTCATTTCCACAGGGACAACTATATTAACATAATTCAGTAAGGTTCAAATGAATGAAATGAAATCAATCAAGGGAGAGAGTGGAATATAGTGGAACAAATCTCCTTCGTAGAGTTGGTTTATTCCCAATAACTGAGAGACCAATAGATGAGCTATGTGCTTTGGAGATATAAAGAATGTGGGATGATTTAATGATTTCATAAATGAAGCAAGGATTTGTGATTATTCTAAGGGAAATTTTCTTAATATATTTGTCAAAAAGTGTAAATACTAGGGGTACAGGATTCGGGTTTCCTCTACCATCGTGATTGTAGCTGCTGGGTGTAACTGCTTATGTTAACTCAATCAAGAAATTAACACTTCAGAAATAAATGAACAATAACTCAGATTAAAACACCAGCGCAAAATAAAACCCTCACTATATTATCATCCCCTTTTATCTCAAGACTTAAAGGTTGAAGGATTCTTGATTATTTTAAGGTCCTGTTGTGCCGTGAGTCTACAACAGTTCAAGAACAAGAGATCCTTTCAAACCGATAGTAGGTAAAGTATGAAAATACAGCAACAAGTATAGTCTAAATATAACAACAACAATCAATCGACAATGTGGAAAGAAAAACCTTTCTTCTGTAACTGTAGATATAGAAGTTAACCCCAAATCATCATGTGATAGATGATTCGAAAACCCTAACAGAAGGTAAGAAAAATACCAAAAATCGTTCTCAAAGTAAAAACAGACTAAGGATTCTAAATATGGCTTTGAATCGATCCCCCTCTCTCGTGTGCCTCCCCTCCTTTTATCCTCTTCCTCACTCATCATCTTCATTCTCTCTCTTCTAACCGTTTCTCTCTGCTTCGCGGTTTTATCCTCTAGGGGATGAGACCCTTCTCGAAGTCTTGTGGTATTGAAGAGAGACCGAGGTAGAGTCTAGGCTAAGGAGTTGAGCTCGAGGTTGGGCCAAATTGCTTTGTGCTTTTGGGCTTACTTACTGGACTGGGCCTTACCACCTGTAGATAAAACATTTAACCCATTAGCTAAGTAAATCATCACTTTATTCCTTTAAATTTGTAGTTCCAAAGGACAAGGCTTTTGTCTTAAAATCTCACTTTCAATCTCATTTTTGGAACTGTTCAGTCTTAATTTACTCTATTTTAGGTGGATATTTTAGTCAAAATATCTTAACAATCAATTATGAAGAGATATTAAGCTCAAAACATGGTTTAAAGATCACTAATATTGTTGAATTTTGATCAATGGTCTTAACCCAAGTTCAAACTTAATTTTTGGTCCAAGAAAAGGCATAGGGTACAGTATGGGCTTGAGGAAAACCCATGGTATGGTGTAAGTGGGCTCAAGACAAGAAGTTGGGCCTTGTTGGGCTTAAAAAGGCCATGAATGGGAGTTGCATGGTTTATGGGTTTTGGGTGGGGGTTGATGGGAGGCCTTGGGTCCAGATTTTAAGAGGTCATGAAAGGCTTTAAGATCCACAAGAATAGGGCTAAAAAGGCTTGCCTTAACATAAATGGGCCATGGGTCAATGCTAACACTAAGTTAGGCCCAAAAGGCCTTAAGCCTTCTTTACTCTTGGGCCAAACCTTTCTAAGGTTATCCTACCAAAACTTAAATTCTTATAAGGCTTGGTTCAAGGCTTCTAAGTCTTGGCCCATAACATTCTAAAGTTTAAGGGCTTTAAGAGTAGCATTAATGGGCTTGCTCACTAAACCACTACTGCTAAAGAAAATAAATCCCAATATAATATGGTATCATAGAAAACATTTCCTTCCTTTAGACGCCACTTAGAATTATCCAAAACCAAAGGAAGGGTTTTAGGAATAATTTTCCAAACCCTTGTACCTTTAGTTGGATCAACCAAGGTCCAAGGCTTAGCACCAACATACTTAACCTTAAAAAAATTGGCCCATAAAGAGTTACCTTCAATAAGATTCCAAGCAAATCTAGTATGAAGTGCTCGTTGCATATCGTCAAGATTCCTTAGAGCCAAGCCACCTTCCACCACGGGACGACAGATAGAATTCCAGGCCACCATTTTTTCTTACCTTTACCATTCGCCTCCCCCCATAAAAAGGTGCTCATCATACGATGGAGGGTTTTGATAATGGATTGTGGGACCTGTAAAACTGCAAAGAGATGGAGGGCCATACTAGAGAAAACATGCCGTAATAAAATAAGTCTACCACCGGTCGAAAGAATTTTCATTTTCCACCCCGATATTTTCTTTTGAACTTTGAAAACCATATCTTCCAAATCCACCTGTTTGAGTTGACCCAAGATAATAGGCACGCCAAGATATTTGAAGGGGAAATATCCTTTTGAAAATCCAGTCTTCCGTAATAACAAGCTTTACGAGCTAAGGGGATTTTTTGGGAGCAGAAGATGTCAGATTCAGAATGATTTGTGCATTGTCCTGACCAATTTTCATAATTATGAAGCATAGCTAAAAGTTCCCTGAAAGCTTTAGAGCTACCATGAAAAAAGCTCCACATCATCAATATACATAAGATGAAAAATTATAGGCGTACCTCGGACCTGTGAGAATTGACCAAATTTTCGAGCCTTTTCACTTTGCTTGATCAGTCAAGAGAGGACTTCTTGTAGAATAATAAACAGATAGGGGGAGAGGGGGTCACCTTGACGCAAACCACGGCCACCTTGAGAGAAGCCATTTATAGTGCCATTCATCATAATAGAATACCATGGAGTCGAGATGCAGGCATTGATAAGTTCACAAAAATTAGTAGAGAAGCCAAACAGTGAAGAACCTCCAGAAGAAAAGACCAATCCACTCGATCATGAGCCTTACCCATATCCAGTTTAATCATGATATTACCACCTTGGGCCTTCTTGTTAATAGAGTGGACCATTTCTTGCGTGATACTAATATTTTCAAAGATGCTTCTCCCTGGGATGAAAGCGCCTTGTTCCCACGATATCATTCGTGAGAGGAGACCTGTCAAGAGATTAACAATGATCTTGGAGCAGATTTTATAACACACAGAGCAGAGGCTGATAGGCCTAAATTTATCAAAACCAGAAGGTGTATCAACCTTTGGTATTAAGACAAGAAAAGAAGCTGTAAAAAATCTTGGAAGCTGTTTAGAAGCAAAAAATTCAGATATGGCTTCCAAGACATCCTCTTTCACCACCTCCCAACAACTTTTGAAAAAACTCGAACCAAACCCATAAGGTCCCGAAGTGCTATTAGATGGAATAGAGGAAAGAGCTGAGAAAACTTCATTCATAGAAGGAACGGAGCACAGAATAGGACTATCAGAATCTGAAATAACAGGTGAAATAAGAGTTGACAAATCAAGTAACGATCTAATTGGCCTGCCTTGCAGAAAGTTAGAAAAGAAATCCATAACCCCCTGATGAAGAGTCTCCAACGAATTAAAAACCACCCCATTCGAAGACCTCATTTCCACCACTCTTTTAAGCCGTTTATTGGCAGGACAAGCATGGAAAAATTTCGTGTTACGATCACCTTCCATATGCCATTTTACCTTAGACATTTGGGCCATGGTGAAGCCAATTATCCAATTCCACAGACGAGACAAGAAGATCCCTCTTCGTTGCTTCATCCCAGTTTTGATGTAGCTTATTTTCAAGCTCGTCAATGTGATTCTCAAGAGAATTAATATGCGTAGTGGTTCAGCCAAAAATCCATTTATTCCATTCATGCAAAGCAACCTTAGTATTCTTCAACTTTACCTCCAATTTAATAAGACCATGGCCAACAACCAACGCAGACCATGCCTGATGAACACACATTAGAAACTGTGGATGGTCCACCCCCATTTGTTGAAAATGAAAAGGCAAGGGGCCATAAGAGCAAGGATCCATCTTAAACTCAATAACCATAGGAGAGTGGTCGGACGTAGTGCGCGGAAGATAAGAACAGACTGCATTCGAAAAAAACGAAAGTAAAGATACATCCGTGAATACCTGATCTAACTTCACCCAAGATCGAGCAAGACCTGACTGCCCATTGCACCAAGAATAGGTTCTACCCTTCGAATTCATTTCGACCAAACCACCCTGGTGGACCCAAGCATTGAAATCCTCCATCGCAGAATTTGGTCGTGGATAACCACCCCTTCTCTCCGAGTTATTACGAATAATATTAAAGTCACCAGCAAAGAGGCAAGGCTTCGAACCCATAGACTGAGAACTAAGATCCTCCCAAAAGCTTTTCCTCTCATACATACTGCACTTAGCATAGATAATGTTACATAAAAATTGGTAAGACCTAGTGTTCACACGAAGGAAAATAAACTGCAAGTTTGTCCGCACCACTTGAATATCAAGAGCATTGTCCCAAAGAATCCAGATTTTACCACCAGCTCCTACATTAAAAGTAAACGAATCAAAATGTAAAGAATGCATCAACCGAAGAGTTTTTTCAAGAGTTTGGAATGGTTCTAAAACTGCAACAATCTTAGGCTTGAACTTACAAGCTAAATTCTTTAAATGACACCGTGATGTACCAATGCCACGGACATTCCAAACAAGGATGGAGTCACTCATAAGGACGAAGTAGAGGAACGGGTAAGGACCCAAATGGAACTTCTCACTTTCTCAAACTTCTTCTTCTGATATTTTTTCTTAATAGTTTTGCCTTTAGAGTCAGAGTGGTAGTCTTTCTCCTGAGGGAGAATTTTTAGAGGAATATCAAGGTCTGGCTCTGAAACAATATCATCTAGCATAGGGTCCATGTTCTCATTCAGAGGCACATCTTCCAAACGGGGGGCAGATTCCAGATCAATATTAATTGGTTCCTCCAAAATCAGAGGGGTAGGCTCTGCAAAACTAAAAGAAAAAGATTGATTCTGAGTCAAGAGATTACCTGCATCCTCACTAGGCGCAAGCACCCCCATCATCTGTTACTACTACATCCGTATTCTTGATCCCCTGGGCAGGGGATAGTGATGTGTTGGTAGTCTGTTGTTTAGATGGTGCGCCATCCTGTTCAGCAAACTCGTTCTCAGGGGATATAGCTATGGAATTTAAATCACCACCTTGCATAGTACCAGAATTGGTTCCACCAGAGTCTGATTCCCCTTTCTTGCAGCCACGATTTTTTTCACCATGCATGGATTTCCTCACACGATAGGTCTTGGTATTGTGCCCCTGCACTTTACATTTTCCACAATACGCAGGTAGAGTCTCATAGAGAATCTCTTGCTTTCGACTTGTTGTCAATCCAGGAATGCCAATCCAGAAGTAAGGAATAGGTTCCTTGGTAGCATCCATCTCCAAACAGATTCTATCTCCATCCATCTGAGTTGCACAACGAGTGGGATTGTCCTTGCGTATAAATCGACCAATAGGTGCCGTGAAAATACACAGGAAGGATTCTTGGTAAAAGTTAGGAGGTAATCCAGGAAGTAAGATCCACACGGGGACGCTAGATGGTTCATGCTCCTCATTGAATTCTGGAGTCCAGTGAAATGCACGGTATGCCACTCCATTCTCTTCGCATGACTCACGGGCATGGCTTTCACAAATTTAGCCTCCATAGCTAGCCTTACGAACACGTTGTAGGGGAGTTTCATGGATGAAACCACCGGGGTAGAGGACAGGCCTGAGCGGCTATGAATAAAGGCATGGATTGCATCCAGAGAGGGTCTCTATTAAAGGAACTTGAGCACAATGGAGAAACGGAATGGTTTGGCCAAACGAGTGATTTCTTTTTGACTGAAAAAATGTTCTCCGTCCATGACCTTAGGTCCACGAGGGGTGATTTTAACGTCAGGAATGGGTTGCAGAACTGCAGGAGCTAGATCGGCATAAGACTGAAGGACAGCAGCGTGGCCATCAGCGACTGCCATGCAGCCTCACCATAGTAGCAGCGGCCAAAGAAAGAAACCCTGCAATCACAAGAGAACCCTAGCAGAGCACGTTCAAAGAAGGAAGGATTATCTAAATTAAACTTAATGATATATGTGTTTGAATTATTTATTATATTTTAATTGAAAGTTTGGAAAAGTTGTAATGATTAAATTAAATGAGATGATTTGAGATCAACTCATTATCCAAACAAGACCTTATTCTAAATTAGCTAATGCTTACATACAAAAATTGTTGGGGATAAGGATAGATAGTGGTCCCGATTCACAAAGCCCACTACTTGATAAATAACCGCATGAAACCCATGTTTTACATAATGGCCACTAAGCCTCACTTTTAAGAAATAACCACCCACTCCAAGCTATTTAACTGGCCAAAGTTGACACATGGCAAACATCTATTATCATGCCTAGGATGCTTTCAAACTCTGCTTAAGATTCGACGGTGCTTGAAGCGTCGAAACATGCAACACAAGATTACATACTCTTGTTCATGATGGTTAAGGATGCAATGCACCTAGCATGCATATAACATTATGCAGTATTAGAAGTGGATAATTTTTTTTTAGCAATACTTGATGTACCAAAATGCTAATTTCAAAACATAATAATACACCATTCACATCCACAAATTCAAAAGTCACATTACTGATCCAATCCAAGCTGTAAACATAATAACATAGTATTGGAGTTGTAACTCCTTAGTTACAGATAATGTAAAACCAATCTAAGTGTCAAGCCGCTCATGCATCTTAGTTATTAGCTTCCCAATATAACATCCAAAAGCTAGAGGAGTTACTTTATAAGCTCGTCGAGGCTCCTCCTCGGCCTATTCGACATTGTCCAGTCTGGTATGCATTATTCCTCCATTGCCTGACACATCGTCTACTATTCCAGATGGAATAGTAGTTGGGACTACCACAATGAGATTTATAAAATCTCAGCAAGTAAAACTCCTAAGCTACCATTAGTATAAATAAGCATGCATAACAATAAACATGACATATATACTTGATGAACATGAACGTGCTTATGTATGACATGACTTAAAACAACATGACTTCACATAACATTGCATGCTTGCTCATGTAAACTGAATTCATACATTCTAACTAAGAATAGGAGTACTCAAGTAGCTAGCATGCCTTTACATTGAGTACCATTTATATTATGGCTCATTTTATTCTTCACCATGGTACCCGGCAGCATGTATGCCTTCACCGCAGTACCAGGTAAATCATATACTCCTTGACCATAATACAATTTAGCTTGATAATTTTTTCATGCTTGACTCAATAATATTTCATGACATGGTAATCGTGGCATGTGATAAATATTCATGATTAATGCTTATAATGACGTGGCATGGCATAACATTGTGAATAGGACAATCATAACATCACTATAACATGGCATGGCGTAACATTGTAACCAAAACAATCATGCCACTAAAAATAGCACGGCATGGTATAACATTGTGATCATAACAATCATTTAACTAACATAAAGTGGCGACCTACGTTTTCACTAATATAGTGGTTTGTTAGAGGCCATTTAATGGTGGCCGGGAAGACTACCATTATAACTAAATCCTACTAAGGCCAATGTTTTCTCCCAATCACTTTACTCTCTAGGGCACAAGCTCTAATTGCATCCTTTAAGTTGAAAATTTTGTTCCATCCTTTCATCCTTAAAATCAAAACAAACTCCATTACGCAGAACATTATCAAATTGTCTCTCGATATCTACCTTCCTACTTCTATAGGGCACTCCATATTTACTTGCGTATAAGCAATAGTGCTCCAATCAAGAATTGTTACCGCTATCCTATTCGGGACAACAATTCAGCTTATAAACTAAATATTTGTGCAATAATGCATATGTTAAGGACACTGATGCGCTTAAATCAAACTGTGTACAAGCTACAAACCTCGATGGCTTATGTGATGCCCTCAAATTCCACTTTGGGATTTGATAGAGCTTCAAGCGTCAGGTTATGCAATATAAGATTACATACCTCCATTCATAACAGTTAAAGATGCAATGTACCTAACATGTATCTAACACTATGCAATATTCACAATGGGATTTATTTATTTATTTTTTCAGCAATACTATGTACTAGAAGTAAATTATCCTAAAAACATTAACATACTTCATAACTTCACATGATAACAGATATCCAAAGGTTGCAACACTTGTCCAAAAGGCTTGTAATAACATAAGTACTAGAGACAACACTCAATAAATAGAGTCTGGAAATAAAATCTATTCTACTAGATTATTGAGCTGCATGAGCAGCTCCGCTATGATCTCTTACAATTGCATCCAGAAAGTAGATAACTGCAATTATCAATTCTTCATCATCTCTCTGTGGACTAGTCAACCTCGTCCAGTCTTCATAGCGTACTCGATATCCTGACACAGTTGATCCATGATTTTGGGGGAAGGTAGTTGGGACTACAAAGCAAGAAATCTTGACAGTAAACTAATAAGATACTAACAGTGTGATGCTCCCAGATTCCGCTTGGGATCGGACGAACATCCGAAGTGTCGGGACATGCAACACAAGGTTACTTGCTCCCGTTGATGACATATAAGATGCAATGTTCCTAACATGCATCTAGCATTATGCAATATTCATAGAGGATAATTTTTTTTCTTGAGCAATACTATGCACCAAACTTATAATATCCCAAATAGTTAAAACATAATCCATGCATACTTAATAAAATAAACATCTACAATTATAGTACAGGTCTCAGAAGACTGTAATCTCAAAATATCAGATACCTAGCTCCATAATTATATTGCCAAAATACATATCGGGCTAGTTCGTTGAGTAACTTGCATAACTCGACTAACGATGCCGGAATACTATCCAAAGACCTAACTATAGAGGCTGCAAACTCTGCGTTGCATCTATGACGTCTAGTCAACCTCCTCCTGTCTGCCAGTGTCTGCTCCCTGCTTTGATCTTGACACATCGCCTACCATTCGGGGGGAATGATAGTTGGGACTACCATGGTGAGATTTGCAAATCTCACCAAGTTAACAAGAAACTTCCACACCGGTTAATGATGCATGCATGGCAGTAAAATGATGAATGCATAATCAAAGTCAATAATAACATAACATAACTTGACATAACGTGGCATGAAATAATAAGTATAATGTGACTTGATAGAACATGGCATGAGATGACATAACTTGAACTGAAACTGAAACTTAGCTTGATGTGACATAACATGTATGTGAACTTAAAACATAACATGGACTA
This sequence comes from Pterocarya stenoptera, assembly GCA_003123785.1. Taxonomy (NCBI): domain Eukaryota; kingdom Viridiplantae; phylum Streptophyta; class Magnoliopsida; order Fagales; family Juglandaceae; genus Pterocarya; species Pterocarya stenoptera. Next base: position 49,051 of record QEOT01000197.1, read on the forward strand.
ACAACATAGCATGAACGTGAACATACATAATTCGAATATGAACTTGAATATAACATGACCCTAAGCATAACATAACATAAACGTGAACTTGAAACATAATGTGAACGTGAACATGACATAACATGAATGTGAACTTGAACATAACATGAACGTGAACATAACTTGACATGAACGTGAACTTGAAATATATTCTTGTCTCATGGGGTCACCATGATAGAGTAGTCTTATCTCATGGGGTTACCATGATTGTGTAATCTTATCTCATGGGGTTACCATGATTGAGTATTCTTATCTCATGGGGTTCCATGATTGCGTATTCTTATCTCATGGGGTTACCATGATTTAACATAGCTTGAACATGATATAAACTTGAAACTTGACATGAATGTAAACTTGAACATAACATAACGTGAAACATGACTTGAACATGAAATACATGAACTTGAAATCTTATTCAATAGACTTAATTATTAAAGTGACCATACGGGTGCTACACGGGTCCCCTTGAGCTGTGTCTCCCTGCCGATTACTGCATCACAACACAGGTATCTATACTAGCTGTGAGTGCATTAATATGTACTCCACAGTTGTTGTGGCCCCATACTTCATACTCCACAGTTATTGTGGTCCCATGAATTACTTGCGCCACACTTACTGTGGACACACGCAAAATAAAGTAAGGCTCCATCGATGTTAGTGCTTGGCGTGCTTCCGTGACCAGCTAGTTAAGCCCCATTCCCAACCTATTGACTGTACTTCGTCAACCCAAGGAATTTCACACTTATTTAGACACTACAACATAAACAAAGGAGTTCCAATAGGATATTACCCCATTCCCTTAAGGTCGTGATTGACATGAATAACTTAATAAGAATATTCTCTAGATACACAAACTGTATTCAAGATGGGATGACATGAATATGAAATAACAGAAGTCCTAACGTAGTGTAACATGACATGAACGTAAGATGACATACTTTGAGACATGAGTGTAATAGACAACACTTCATAACATGGCATATATGTAACAGACAATATTTGGAACATATAACAGACAATATTTTGTAACATGGCATAACATGTGACAGTGAATATTATGTGACATGACATACATGTAACAGATGGTATATGTAATGTGCCATTCTTGCAACAGATAGTAACATGTGACGGAATATATTATATAACAGATAAGTATTTCATCACATAATAATTCGTATAACAGATAAACATGTAATGACATGGCATGGCATATATAACAACATACAAACATAAACTGTAGCCTTCTTACCCATCACACATACATAGTAAACTAATAATAAGTTAAGAGCCAACTTACCTCGATTGTCCCGTTCTACGAGAATAAAGTGCGAAACACGAGGAATTGAAAATAGTGATCCTAAAAATTAGAAATTTAAACACTAACAATTAGAAGCATGGAAACAAGCTAACTTAAAGTAAAATTACCATGTAGAAAAATGATCATTTTATCCCTAACTTAAGGATTTCACATCCTAACTCCAAAAATTTTTAAAATTTACATTTCTCATGTAAATTTTGTCCAAGACTCAAATATCAATTCCGAAAAATTTAAAACAAAACAGAACTATTAAAACTCTATAGGGCCGAAACTTACATAGGCTATTTCTCTTGATTTTGGTTGCAATTTCATTCATCTTCAAAACCCATGATTAAACCAAAATTTTGTAACAAGGATATTCCTATCCTAAGTTTAAAAACACACTTAAAATATCCATTAAGAAAAAGCTAAACATCAACACCAAACTTTTTGTAAAAAGACCCAAACTTTTTAACAAAAAGTAAACCCTTAAATCACAAATTTTAACTTTAATAAAAATATCTCCAAGAATTCGAAAACAATCAACTTTTACTTCTAACATATTCATAACATCATCCTAAGATCAACCATGCTTTAAATCATAAAAAAAAAAGTCACCAAAAATCACAAAACAACACTTGGATTTTTTAGTTTTACACTTAGTCCAAAAACAGAAACTTTTTTCTCAACTAACTTTGATCAATCTCTTGATCCATGACTTAAAGACATGTGATCTTCAAACTAAAACATTACATGGTTTAAAAATGTGTCCTAAAGAATATCCAACCATCAAACTTAAAATCACATGGCTAAAACTCATTAAAACATAGATCTAACCCAAAAAAATCAAATCTTAGGCCTAACCGAAATCCTCTTGCATAGAAAAATCATGTCTTTGAAACTAATACTAATATCTTCAAACTAAAATCATAACATGCAAATAAGAGACTTAGTATCATCAAATAAAAATATCAATGCCTTTGGAGTAAAATTAAACCACGAAATATTCAACCTTTCCCAAAACAGAAACTGTTTTTCCACTTCCAGTTTTCAAGTTTCTAGATCTAAGGAAAACTATCATCAAAAACTTTATTCATGCAACAAAAACTCAATTAAAATTCATAAATACATGCTAAAAACACTCCATTAAATTTTCGGACCAAGATATGTCCATTAGCTTGGTCAAAAACTCCAAAACATAACATACTCTCAAGTTTCACGCCCAGAATGACATTTCCATGGTTAAAAATACTTTTGACCAATCAAATGAGCATGGAATGAGACAAATAGGATATCCACGAAAACTAGACTCAAAGAATAACAACTTGTATTGAGGAGTCATGATGTGAAAATACTTACCGAGGGTCTAAACTCGCCACGCAAAAAGACTCAGAAATCTACCCGAAGAGCTCTTTTGAGTTTCTCTCTAAGAACGGGGTGAAAAGTGATGAAATGAAAGAAAGGGTGCCTTGCACGCCTCTAGAATTATGTAGGGTGAGGTATGGGCTTGAATGACCCTTGATTAGAGATGCCTATGTGACATAAAGTGGAGGGTAAGGGGGCTGCTGCTGCTACCTTCTAGAAGGGGTGTGATGAGGTGGCTCTTTCACTCACATCAAGGAACTATTTGGGGTAGCCAAGGGTAGTGGATGGCCTGCCATATGGGGGTGAAAACTTATTCAAGAGGCTTTGCCAAGGTGGGCAAATTCGTGGGCCTTGGTGGGCCTCAACCAAGTGGGCTTCAATTTGGGGTTTAAATCGGGTTTGGTTAGGGTTTGGGATTCTATCATGTCCAAATCTAATTTTTCTTGGCCCAATCAAAAATTTCAAGGTTTTAAAAGGTTGGATAACGATATCATAACATGAATTTGAGAAATTAAAAGCATGTTGAAGTAATTTAATCAAGTGATTAAACATAATGCTAGAAATCGGATTAAAAAGGGTTTGGAGGCCAACTTTAGGGTTTGGGAAACTGTTTGGAGTTTTGGTTTCAACCAAGATTTTGGGGTTTTAATTGGATTCCAATCATTTAAGGTTTCACTAGGGTTGAAATCCTCTTTGGTCTAGTACAAAGATTGGTTGATTAGATGAAAAAAAATAGGGTTTCGTTTAGGTGGCATGATCTCACACCTTGATTCCTTCATAATCCAACTCATGGTTCCTCTTTGTGCTAAGTGTCTAATACTATTCACTAAGTGTGACTAAGATCTTGCCAAGTGTCCAAATAAAACTTCTCTAACCTAATTTGGACATTCCATACTGTGATTTTGAAAACATTGCACTTGGTGCGTTTATCGAAGTTACTATTCACTCCAAAAAAATGTATAATAAACTTAGTAATAAAAAATCCTAAATATTCATATTAACCTATAGTGAAAATCGTTTATCGAAATTCAACCCCGAAGTGCCTTAAAAATAATTTCGCAGTTTCGAACAAATGTTTCGTCTGAAATTATGAAAATGGGTTATTGCGCCATAAAATCTTAAATAATCAACTAAGTCTAATGGCGCAGACCAAAACACATTCTGACACTTGTAACTATCTCAAATAATTAAACTCATATTTCTAGCACCATAGTGAGTGATAACACTGACTATATTGACAAACTAAAACCTACGCAATTGGTCGAATCGTAAAAGCTTATGAGGTTTTCACGAGATTCCTAAAGTCAATAGAAATTTCACCAATGAATTTTTAGCAGGCTGTTACAAACAATATATATATGCACGCATGAAAGTAAAATGACATGAATGCATCATGACATGAACATGAATAATGCGGGACATGACTTGTTAAATAACATGAAATTTTCTTGGCTTGAAAAATAATGTGACTAACATGACTTGACTGAATTGAACTTGACATGAATTGAAAGATGCTTGACATGAACTGAACTTGAACTAAAAATACTTGCCATGAATTGAATTTTACATGCATATGAANTCATATATTAATTAATAATTTAATTTTTACTTAAAAAATTATTGTTTTCCAACTACCTAGGCATAATTTGTCCCTCTACTTAAAACCAACCCTTGTGTCCTACTGTTTGACATAAGCATACGTATAATTCCAGACCAAATAACATCTAGGGTCAAATAAAACCTTGGGAGACAAATGATATGGGGACAATGATTATCAATGTTCAGTAAAAGCTTCTCCTAACTTTGAAATTGGTAATAATTCAAAAGGGAGCAAATTATATTGCGTATGAATCAGAACCAACAAAGTAAAATTGAGACCGAATTGACAACCAAGGACAATGGGACTAGGATTGAGTATATTTGCACTAGCTCCCGTAAAGAGAGATTTGGGACCCTCATTCTTGAGGATTTGAGAGAATGCATCAAAGGAAGTCAAGTATGCTTCACCATATGTCATCATCATTCTTCTAAGGACAATGTCAATTGGATAGGATGCAAGGCCAGCACCATTCATGATTACCCAACCAAGATCAAAGCTAGCAAAGAAATTATCCTGAAATCATCCAGAAAATATATGAGATAAAACTGCTCACCACACAAGTATAACAACAATTTAAAGTTGAAAACATGGTAGGATAATGCCAAATCAAATACCTCTAAACTCCTATATTACAGATCACCGGAACACCAGAGTGTCTCGGCCAGTGAAAGGTAAAAGCAATCGAAGATACATTCCACAATAAATCTCATCCCAGATAATCTAACCACTAGCCATCTCCCATCATACTAGGTCAATCTCATAGCACCAAGATTCTCATATACAGAATGCTGCTCCAGTTCAAGTCTAAATAGTATCTAGACTTTGAATAAAGCTCCCACACTCGGGAGCTAATCTCAATCTTAATTTTTATGAGAAGATTGTTTGACATACTAGGAGGGGAAAGACCATGTTCTACCACAAATTTTAATCCATTATGAAAAAAATGTTTATCTAGCTTTCAAGTATATCTTATGAATTCTCAACAAACATTGCATTCCTGTAACCCCAGCCAATATACACTCTTGCTTTTAAGTTAAATTTAGCACTTGAAATTCAGAGCACCATGGTTGCTCGGCGTAAAATCCTCAAACGCTTTTATATTAAATATAGGAGCAACTTCTCAAAATTGAAAGCAATATAATCTGTTTGTAGACATGTGGAATAAAGAAAGTATTTTAAATATGGGCTTGATTTTCCAAGCTCAACCCAAAACAAAAGCAATTAGGATTTCTTTGTAAAAAAGCAAATAAATTACAATGAACCAATACCCAGAACTACTGAACACCATTACCTATTTGTTCATATTCAGCCACTGATAGAAACATTGAGCCTAAACATCACAGAAATCTCAGAAAAGCCAGTTTACAATCCCAGTTAATCTCAAAAAAAGTTCATTCAGACCATCCACAAAGCTAAAATGCATTACCCAATATCACACCAGATTGATGTTGTACAAACTAAACTTAATTTCAGAATAAGAAGTCACGAAAGCCATTAAATTTCAAGAAACAAAAGAAAATCTCCAATCAAACATTTATCAAAAAGCCACAGCAATGCGATGTCAATAAACCAGTCTAAAGTCTAAAACCAAAAAAATGAGCCTCAGATCCATAGCAACAAAAGCAACGATCATACGTAGATCTAATAAAACTAACCTGGGAAAAAGATATTCGAAGACTTGTGAAACCACAAAAAAATTGGAAGAAAAAGGAAGAAACAGATACGAGAAAACTCAGAAGAAAAAATAGAGAGATTCAGTCCGTGCAAAAACAAGCTAAAATCAGAGAGAGAGAAAGAGAGAGAGAGTACTAGTTCGAGTTCGAAGAGGGAGAGAAGACAAAGAGAAGGGGAAGAGAAGAGCGACGCTTCTGAAATGAAGGAGAAGAAAAAAGACGAGGGAAAGAAGGAGGGAAAGGGAGGGAATAATAAAAATAATGGTTTGGTCCCTCAACAGTGGCTCGCCAACTATAGCCAGGGAGGTGATTTCACTGTAGCTCAAAGTTGAGCAATTATGCCTTTGGCTAGTTCAATGCAAGGCTTTTAACTCAATAAAAGCCAAAATTTAGACTTGGATTTGGCAATGGCTAGGCCATTCCCAATGCTCTTAGTAGAAGGGTTTAACTTGATTTTTTTAAGTTCTTTATGTTATTTGGATCTATTAAGACTTAAAGATGTATCAGTTTATTATGTTGAGATTATTGGGAGATTGTGGACCCCCCTTGGTTATGTTATTTGTAATGATGACTTTTGGAGTTTGTATTATGGTTATTTGGAAAATATGAGATTGTGTACAATTTATGAAATCTTTGGAGTTTTAGATGCTTTGGGAGATACGTTTGTAAATGACAGGTAGTAATTTTCTGACCCATCCGGGTACGGGGCGTTACATTTGTTATCAGAGACAGGTTTGAGGTTCTGCAAACTTTAGTATGTGAGATTTTGGATTTTAGATAGACTTTGAGAAATCATTTCCAGATTTGACGTGATAGTGGAGCAAACTATAAGGTAGAATATTGTAGGTGTTGGAGGTCTTAGAATTTGCAGACTTTAGGAATGATTTTAGTCTGCAGGATTTTACAGGTCTATGAGCTGAATTCATGTTGTTGAGGTTTTGTTTTGATTTCAGAGACTTTTTAAATAGATTTGGTGGGGTTAAAGTTTTAGACTTTGGAGGTTGATCATTATAGGTACCTTTATAGCTTTGATGTATTATATATATATATATTTTTTAACGACTATTAAAGATCCAAGTGTTTTGTCAGGATGTCACCTCGTTGTCGAGAACGAAGTATGTCGGATCTAACCGCAAATGAGACGAAAGGGAACCAAACCGAGTGCTTCCGAAGTACTATGAGCAGCGACGTATCAATTAATAGATGATCTTGTGTAGAATGCCCCGGGTCACCAACACAACTTTAATGAAGGAGGTTGTACCATAGAACAACTCAATTGGATGCACCCCCTTCTTTTGATGGGAGAGGCAAACCAACCCTGGCGGAGGATTGGGTTTAGGATATTAAGGAGATAATGCGGGTCCTAACTTGCACAGATGAACAGAAGGTGGCGTACGCCACATTCAAGCTGATCAGGGAGGCAAAAAGATGGTGGATTTCTGAAAGAACTATTAGAGAAGCAGAAAGGACAAAAATAGTTAGTTGGCTGCATTTCAAGTAGATTTTTCTTGAGTGCTTCTTTCCAAGCTTGGTCCGAGATGACAAGGCTATGGAATTCGCCACTCTGGTATAGGGAACTATGACGGTACACTAGTATGCAGCTAGATTTATTAAGTTATCCTGTTTTGTTGCGTATCTGATTCCTAATGAGGAAAAGAAGGCTAGTAAATTTGAACAAGGGCTGAACTAAAAACTTTATGAAAGAGTAGTGGGCTTCCAGATTTGGAACTTCTCGNTTTGGATCTATTAAGACTTAAAGATGTATCAGTTTATTATGTTGAGATTATTGGGAGATTGTGGACCCCCCTTGGTTATGTTATTTGTAATGATGACTTTTGGAGTTTGTATTATGGTTATTTGGAAAATATGAGATTGTGTACAATTTATGAAATCTTTGGAGTTTTAGATGCTTTGGGAGATACGTTTGTAAATGACAGGTAGTAATTTTCTGACCCATCCGGGTACGGGGCGTTACATTTGTTATCAGAGACAGGTTTGAGGTTCTGCAAACTTTAGTATGTGAGATTTTGGATTTTAGATAGACTTTGAGAAATCATTTCCAGATTTGACGTGATAGTGGAGCAAACTATAAGGTAGAATATTGTAGGTGTTGGAGGTCTTAGAATTTGCAGACTTTAGGAATGATTTTAGTCTGCAGGATTTTACAGGTCTATGAGCTGAATTCATGTTGTTGAGGTTTTGTTTTGATTTCAGAGACTTTTTAAATAGATTTGGTGGGGTTAAAGTTTTAGACTTTGGAGGTTGATCATTATAGGTACCTTTATAGCTTTGATGTATTATATATATATATTTTTTAACGACTATTAAAGATCCAAGTGTTTTGTCAGGATGTCACCTCATTGTCGAGAACGAAGTATGTCGGATCTAACCGCAAATGAGACGAAAGGGAACCAAACCGAGTGCTTCCGAAGTACTATGAGCAGCGGCGTATCAATTAATAGATGATCTTGTGTAGAATGCCCCGGGTCACCAACACAACTTTAATGAAGGAGGTTGTACCATAGAACAACTCAATTGGATGCACCCCCTTCTTTTGATGGGAGAGGCAAACCAACCCTGGCGGAGGATTGGGTTTAGGATATTAAGGAGATAATGCGGGTCCTAACTTGCACAGATGAACAGAAGGTGGCGTACGCCACATTCAAGCTGATCAGGGAGGCGAAAAGATGGTGGATTTCTGAAAGAACTATTAGAGAAGCAGAAAGGACAAAAATAGTTAGTTGGCTGCATTTCAAGTAGATTTTTCTTGAGTGCTTCTTTCCAAGCTTGGTCCGAGATGACAAGGCTATGGAATTCGCCACTCTGGTATAGGGAACTATGACGGTACACTAGTATGCAGCTAGATTTATTAAGTTATCCTGTTTTGTTGCGTATCTGATTCCTAATGAGGAAAAGAAGGCTCGTAAATTTGAACAAGGGCTGAACTAAAAACTTTATGAAAGAGTAGTGGGCTTCCAGATTTGGAACTTCTCAGAGTGGGTAAATAAGGCCACAGTTTTTGAACGAAGCCTTCAAAGGAGCGCTGCATTGCATGATCAGAGAAAGATGACTATTTCATCTGCGTATCATTCTGGCATG
>QEOT01000197.1:69359-81450 GCA_003123785.1 Pterocarya stenoptera
TCGATTAACGAAGACTGTTCGTTTTGTGTCCATTAAAGTTTCTTCTAAACTGGAGAAACTAGCTGAGCTGTATGTGCGGGAGATAGTGAGGTTACATGGGGTACCAGTATCATTGTGTCGGATAGAGACCCTCGTTTCACTTCCAAGTTCTGGTGAAGCTTACAAGACGTAATGGGTACTAAGTTATGTTTCAGTACTGATTTTCACCCTCAGATAGATGGGCAGTCTGAATGTGGCTCCCCTAGCCCTTGTTTAGGATTGTACAGTGATTGAAATGTTGGGATATGTAACACAAGGCTACATACCCCTCGTACATGACAGATAACATGCTATGCACCTAAGTACACTAGCGGTATGCAATATCGTTGTAGCGAAAAATATATAAAGGTCGAAAATTCTAAGTAACGCAAACAGCAATTGCAAAGAACATGGTATCAACTAATAAAAAGCATTAACACTTTGTCCATGACTATAATAATGATAGCATAAGACAAAATATCCCAAAATATCAAGTATTAAAGTTTTGTCTCCCAAAACACACGGGACCTTCTCAAAAAGATTGTTTCTCAAAAAGTTGAGGCCTAAAAACCATAAGTTCTTTCCACAAAAATAGTTAAGATTCTTTTTCCTTCATTAGGGTTTGGGTTTCACACGCTTCTCTAGAGTCTTATCTTGGTCCTGGTTATTACACATTCTGAACTTTACAATGAATTCCAAAATACCAGTAATCTCTCGACTGATGGCTCGAGTCGCTCCAGGATGGAGGGCTCAAGCCGATTAGTGGCCATCTTAGGCACAATCCTCTCCGGAGGAAGAGGTGCCATTCTTTTCCTTTTCATCATAGGCGTCGTCCTCTATTCCTGTAACAACTTCTACCATTCCGGTTTGGGGAATGGTAGTGTAAACTACCATAATGAGATTTCAATAAATCTCAGCAAGTAATCACATAACATACAATAATTAAAGCAAGCATACAAGAGGTACATCATGAAATGCGTGCATGAAACATGTACTTAACTTTGAACAAGAACTTGACATATGCATTTGACCATTTTCAAAAGACTTGTACAGAGACTTTGATGTTTTTAGAAAACATTTCTTAACTTTTCCTTTTCATGTTGATTCTTAATCAGAACTTTTCTTATCAGAACATATCACAAGATTTATATCGAGTGATCCTTATCACATGAGCTCTTATTCTTATTCATAGGGTGGACACAACATGGCTCCCCTCCTTGCACCGCATGTTCCCGCTAGTCATTGTACCATTAATGATCTATAGATGGGAATCAAAGGCGGGACACTACCACCATCCCTACAGTTTGAGATACACAAAGAATCATAATAACTTGACCTTACATCGTTGAATTACATGCCTTATGCACCCATTAGCATTAGGTGTTTCTTTGCTTCGGCATTCTTTAAAAAGAATCCATTCGAGGCTCGTCGACTATTCTTCGTCAACCCAGGGGTTACCACTCCATTCTTAAGCACTCCAGAGTGGACATAGAAGTTCCACTAGGACAATCCCCCATCCTAGCACTTGGGGTCGTAATAAAACATTTGACTCATCATTCCCTCATTGGTGGTTGAAATCCAATGCATGTAAGACAAGTGGCATTGTTTTTTCTTCCTCCTTTCACTTTGGCTAAAAACACCTCTTGGAATGCCTTATGTAGATTGCATTGGGAATGTGCACTTTTTGGGGTTGGCGTATAGGGTTTCTCTCCCTTGGCCGAATCCATCTTCTCTTCCCTTTATGCCATTCCTTTCTTCAAACAATTGAGTGTTTCTTCTAAGGACAACATAGTAAAACATCATATGACTCTTTCTTTTCCTAAACAAGTAACCTTTTGCATGGATGACAAGTGGCAAAAGACATGTGCCATGGTTTAGCCGTCCACCTCCTTCTTCCTTTCCCAAGATGATATTTAATCTTCCAATACTCCTTCCCTAGGTGACCTTTCATGTTTCATTGGTCCAAAATAGCCTAGGTGACAAGTGGCAAATGAGCATAGTGCTTGGGAGTATGCTAGCTGAATTTCTAAGGGTATTCTTGTCCTTCAATCCATATGTCTCTTCACATATCCTTCTAAAAACTCCATGCATGCTTGACACTTGGCATCATCTAACTCAATTTCGAAATCCCATAAGCCTCCATTTGGTTTCGAATACAAAACTCCTAGAAAAAGCCCCATTTCACTTCCCTAAGCTTCTCTTTCCAAAATATCTTCCTTGGAACTAGAATTGGGCAAGACAAAGGGTCTAAACATATGGGATTTTGGGTCTAGCCGAAAATCTCCTAGTCTTTCTAGGTTCCTTTTGTCCCTTGGTTCATCTAGAAGGTTTCTTACAAAATGACAAGTGGCAACTCTTCTAAGATAGGCATGTAAACCAACCCTTGGCATTTTCCTACACTTCTCTCTCTCCCTTAACCCATTATCAAGTCTAGATTCATAATACATTACATACATGCCACATGGCACTTGTGACTAAAAATCTGGGTCATAGGCCGCATGCCCTTTGGGCCTAGGTTTCTAAACAAAGCCAATTCTCACTTAGCATTCTAAGGTTAGTCCTCTCTTGGGCTTAAGTTATCATTTCAAAAATTCTAAGGCTTTCTAAAATAACTAAATCTCCCAAAGAAGTCATGACAACTAAGCATAAAATCTATGGGCCATGGTTACGCAAAGTTTGGGTCATCACACAGAAAGAACTATTCAGATCTTGGAAGACATGTTCAGGGCATGTGTGATGGAGTTTAAGGGAACTTGGATGCGACATTTACCATTGGTCGAGTTTGCTTATAATAATAGTTTCAGGCTAGCATTGGAATGGCACCCTATGAGGTTTTGTATGGCAGAAGGTGTAGATCTCCATTGTATTGGGATGAAGTAGGTGAAAGGAAACTTTTGGGGCTAGAGATTATTCAGCAGACCACAAAGAAGATAGATACCATTTGGGCTAGAATGAAAGTAGCTCAAAGCCGACAAAAGAGTTATACAGATAAATGGCATCACCAATTAGAGTTTGAGGTTGGAGATAAAGTATTTTTTAGTATAGCACCGATGAAAGGAGTTATGAGATTCGGAAAGAAGGGTAAGTTAAGCCCATGATATATTGGACTGTTTGAGATTCTTAATTAGATTAGACCAGTGGCTTACAAGGTGGCATTACCACCGGCATTCTAGGGAGTGCATAATGTGTTTCATGTGGCTATGTTGAGAAAGTACATCCATGACCCCACCCACGTCATAGATCATGAACTACTTCAGATTCAAGATAATATGACCTACACCAAGAAACCAGTATGGATTTTGAACAGGAAAGAGCAAGAGTTACAGACTCGAACTATCCCTTTGGTTAAAGTGTTGTGGAATAATCATGCTATCAACAAAGCATCTTGGGAATTCGAGGAAGAGATGCGAGTTAAGTACCCTCACTTGTTCGATGAGAATTTTGATAGCTTGTAGCAAATTCCAAGGATGGAATTTTTGTAAAGGGGAGAGGATGTGAAGCTGAGGCCCATATCAGCTGAGGCCAGCCCAAAAACCCCTGAAACGTTGCCATTTCTCTTCTAGGTATGACCCTTTCCAATTTTCCTTCCCCGATTTTCTTTTCCCTCCTTTTGGTTTCTGTTTTGTGAGTTTTTGTTTTCTGCCCGACGATTTTATTTTCTCCCACATTTTTCTCTCAACTGAACCCCATTTTCTCACATTCAGTTTCCCTCTCAAGCCAATGCTCTCCCTCACATCTTATTTGTCTCCTGCATTTTTGTTGTAAAATTTCAGGTGGTGTGTCCGAGAACTTCCAACTCTGATCTCTCTCATCAGACGCCCTCTCTCTCTCTTGTCTCTCTCTTGTTCTCTCACATCTATGAAGTGAAATAACCTCAGTATCAAGTTGTTAACTCCGATCCTTGTCGAGTGAAGGTTATGTCTTGAATCCTCTGACCAGGCTGCATAACAAAATTATTATTTTAATAGACTTGGAGCAACTCTTCTATTTTATTGTTAATGAGTTCTTTCATAGTGTCAAAACAAAGGTCCCCCGGCCTTTCGGCCATATTTTCTTCATTTAAACCTCTAAGGCGTCCTACCCTAAAGACTAGTAACACTATGAGAGGAATATACCCAACTCCGGCAATTGTTAATATGTCTCTGATCATGTTGGATAAAAACTCAAGAATATTTGGATTCATATTGTTATTTTGACTACTACTACCGGGATAAATTCAAATAAAAATGAAAATGAGAGACCCAAAGTAATGAGAAAATGACTTGTCACTACCAGATAGGTGCTACAATGGAATTCTACCTCACTAATATATGCAATTTGTTCAACAATAAACCCCTTTTATTAAAACTTGTCTTTTGAGATTATAATACAAGGAGTACTTGCACCATATGTATTTCATCTTATCCCCCCACGTAAATCTCAATATAATTATATGATACTTGAACAGGCCATCAGCTTACATTGATTTGATTGCAATTCACTCATGAACTCTGGAATTGGTTTAGCTAGCTCCTTCACCCCAGAAAGAAAGAGCTTAGCTACTTTACTAACTTGTTCCATTGGCGTAGAGTTTAAAACATATAAAGTGTATCCCCCAATAGAGTATGAAATTCTTACCTCTATCGTTGGCAACTTATACTATAAATAAATGAGTCATTCGCTTGTAGCGGATTCGACGATAAGAACTGACTCGACGACAGAGAAGTCAACCTTTGATGCGAGGTTTTTAATAAGTCTTGGATCTTGCACTTGAAAGTAGTTCTTGAGAGAGGAAATGGCAAAGCTAAGAACCAAGCTGACTGAATGAAAGCTAACAATTTCATTGCCTCACAGCCTGAATGCATGCTTCCAGCTTCGAACCTAGATGACTTCATTTCCTGTGCCCTATTCACTCTCAACCTTCTCCTTCAAGGACTACCCTCTCTTTGTTTCGCACTCGCCTCACACACACTCTAAATTTTCTCCCTCCCATGTCCATTCTCTCACTCTCTTGCGATTTCTAGTTAGTTCTTGGTGCTGCGATTTTTGGGTGAAAAATTCAGACTTCTCGCTAACAAATTCAGACTTCTTGCCGAGAGTCTCCCCACACCAGTAATATGTTAAAACTTCACCACAGAAAGATCTATCCAAGATCTCATCAAAAACCTCATCAAAATATCAAATTTCACACAATACCAAAACTGTCACCCAATATGACCATTGCACGTTCAGACCGAGGTTTTAAATACCGTGCCAGACTCATAACCGGAACAGGGGAGATAGGTGCTTCGTATTGGGTCAAATACAGGCCATTTTGATGCATTTCAATCAATACCAACTGGTGTTTGGTGTACCGGTCATTTTTTTTTTTTGTATTTTTAGTGTATTTTCATAATTTTCACTCTAATTCTTACATCTGAATATTATTTTTTTAAATTTTTTTTATCCCCTTTTCTCAAAAACTGAAAATCAAATCCCTACTCCAATTTTTGTGATGAAGATGAGTGATTATTTTTTTTAATAGTTGGATTGAGAACTTAGAAGTATTATTGAGTTTTATAAATATATGTTTTAACTTTTTAAGACTTGCATTGATGTTATTTTGAAATATAATTTATACATATATAATTAATTTATCTATATATACAATATCCCAAAACGGTACCCAAAATAGTATTGGTACCAAAATATTTCGTTCCAGTGCCTTAACCAAAAGGGTCACTGAAACGGTATTCAATACTTTAGTTCAAACCTGACTTTTACCAATCAGTACTCTAGGAAAATTTACACAAAATATACGAATGGAAATTAGACCCAAATCAAAACAAATCATATAAAGGAAGTTTTATGAGAATTGAATTACAAAGGGTTGAAGAAGGCAATGCAAGAACTGTCAGGAAAACTGTTTGAAGCTCTCACTTGAGTTCTCTCCAAACAAGTGAATGAAAAATGACCAAAGGCTGAAGGAAAGGCATGGGGCATCCTCTATAGGGAGAGAGGGATGGTTAGTAGCTAAGTGAAGCCACTTTGATGGGAGGTTGGCAAACAAAGGTAGCGAAAATCATGGGTTATACAGTCCATGGTGTGGCATCCCGTCCCTCATGAAAGACGAAGTGAGGTATCGTGGTGCCAAGGATGCTAGCTGATCGGTCAACATCTAGAAGGATGGTCAGGCGTATAGTAATTGAGAGGGAAGTATACGTCTAAGGAATTGTTTCAATCACAGCAAAAATGCAAACGAGACATGCTAAAATATCAATGTAATTAAACATGTGTGTATCAAGATCTAGACTTCATAAAAAAGGGATTCTCGTCCTTCACATCTTCAAAACATTACATTGTTCAAGAGTACATAGGGTTAGTCGCCATTGGCAGTTACAAATGATGTATATCCAATCTCCTACGGCAAACTCCAGACTTCGATTAGGTGTTGTTTTCATCCTCTCTTGGATCAAAGTTACTTGTTTCTAGACCTCTTGTAAGCATTCAGGTCCTAGTATCTTCTTTTCTCCCGCTTCATCACAATATAATAGCGATCTACACTTCCTCCCATACAATGCCCCGTAAGGTGCCATCTTAATCATGGCCTGAAAGCTATTATTGTAGGCGAACTCCACTAACGGTAAGTGACCTTCCCAATCACCACTTAGACCCAACACGCATGCTCGTATTATGTCCACCAAAGTTTGGATCCTACACTTGGACTGCTTGTCAGTCTATGGATGACATGCATTGCTAAACCTCAGTTGTGTGCCCAACATCCTTTGCAAACTCGAGCAAAAGCGTGACGTAAATCCATGACAGCTTATCCATAGAGTTTGTATTAGCTATAGGCAGAAAATGCGCACTCTTTGATGATGTCCTTGGAAAACCTATCATTAAATCCATTGACACGTCTTCCCATTTACATTCTAGAATTGGCAATGGTTGCAGTTCTCCCACTAGCATTCAGTGTTTAGCCTTCACCAACTAGCAAACAGAATATTTTGCTACAAACTCTGCCACATCTTTCTTGATTATGGCAACCAAAACTGATTCTTCAAATCCCGACACATTTTAGTGCTATTGAGGTGAGCTGTACAAGGGGTACAATGAGCTTCCCTTAGAATTCTTTCCTTTAGCTCAGTGATATTAGGAATCACTTTTCTCTCCTTATAGTACAACATCTCATCTCTCCCGATGGTGAAATGTTGTGGTCCTTCAGACTTCAAAATCTTCTGTCGAAGATTTTCTAGCTTGTCATCCTTCCATTGACCTTCTAAGATTTCTTCTTCCGTCAAGGGTACAATCTCCTAAATCATTACTACTATAGCTTCCTAAGGCAGAATCAACAAGCTACTCATTTCCGTCAATAAAGATGATAATTCGGTGGTACTTAATGCCGCATTGGTAATCACTAATGTCTCAGCCCATCTTCTCTGCCTCATATTCAAATTCTTCTAATTGAACAAATACTTGAGGTTTTTGTGATCCGTGTATACCTCACATTTTCCCCATATAGGTATTGCCTTCAAATTTTGGTGACATCCCAGACTTTGCCAAGTCTCTGTTCATATTTTTATTTGGATATTATTTTAGTTATTAGATCGTGCTAGGTGTTGGAGGAATTCCATGAGATATGTTCTATTTATTTCGACTTTAGAATCTTAAGCATAAGAGCCCACAAGAGAAAGAAGAGGAAAAATCCAACAAAGGCCCATGTGGATTTCGGCCAACCAAGCTAGGATTAGGCACCACATGACATGAGAAGATCTTTTGGTTTTTCTAGAAGCTCATCATTTGAAACATAGGAAAGCAGTAAAGTGTAACACTTGTCCAACATGCAAAGAGGTTCTAGAAGGAAGTGAGTGGATGAGACAAAGAGGGAGGATTCGGCTACCTAGGGAACACGCCAACTCTCACCAACCTAGGGCCGCTTGTCCCTTATGCACAAGTGTGCTTTTTACATACAATGAACCTAGATGTGAAAATGAGAAAAAGGGGAAAGAGAAAAATTAGGGTTTTGGATGAAACCCCTAGTCCTACATGCCACCTACCACCTAGGGAAAACAAAAGATCACTTGGGAAGATCTAGGGTTTTGGCAAACACAAGGTAAACACACACACACATACACGTACACACCACTTGCGACATGGCAACCATGCACACATGTATAGATTCAAGTATGATTTAGGGTTTCAAATTTTACCTTTTTGCCACCAAGTGCATTGAACCTAGATAAATGAAGAAGGGCAAAGAGGGAAGGGAGGGTTTGGGTTGGGAGGCCACACGCCACTTGCAAGAAGTTGACTTTTGATTTTCCAACGCAATCCCATCATAAGGAAGGGGAAGAGACTCTTTTGCCATGGAGCCAAGTGGCATCCATGCACAAGACCTTTGGTATTTCAAGAAGGGTGGGAGACTCCTACATAAAGTGGAAGCCGAAAAGGTGTGGAGCTTTTTGAACACAAATTTCCAGATTTTATCTTAGACCCATTCAGCCAACACCATAGTTCTCTCTCTAGTTTTCATTTTCTCAAGTTTTCTCACAAACCAAACACCACCATTACTCTTCAAGCACTATTTCAAAAATCACCAAAGATTTCTCCTACACCATTCGAGAAGAAAGGAAGCACAAGGACGTAATAACCATCCCACTATTTCTTGCACATACATGCACGACCAAGAGGAAAAACAACACCAACAAAGTTTCGGTTCTAGGGTTTCCCACACAAACACACATGTTGACTTGGGAAACTAGGGCTTTTCTTCAAGGGGAAGAAGGGGCCCGAAGCATTTTCTTGCCTTGAGCAAGTGAGCATGAAACTTTGGAGAGGAGGTGAGCCATGACCATCACATGTAGAAAAGCTAGGGTTTTATCCTCAAGGGGTTTCGGGTTTGGAGTTTTCTACCATATAAGACAATTTGGCAAAACCTTAAACACAACACTCACACTCACCTTTGAGATTAGGGTTTTTCTCCTAATCTTGTCTAATAATTCTTAACATGCTTTTCTATATTGTATTGTATTTGTTGGATTTTTGTAAGTAGACCTTCAACCTACTCTTGATAACACTTGTATATATATTGTGAACTCGTGTTTGATTATTCTTGTTTGAATCTAGTTTCTCTCATGTTGTATGTACTCGATTTTCATTGGGAAAAACATGATCCCACGTTGTGGGGATTATTGGTTGAATCTGATCTTCTAATAAGCTATGTTTTGGTTTCAGTTCCTACATGTAAATGTGTTTGCTAATAAGATCAACCAAATGTGTAGAAGAATGAAAGCATGTGTTGTGATGATGAAAATCTATGTTTTAAGGACCTATATGAATCGGCCAAGGCTAGAACTCCCTGTCCACTCTGGAGTGCCTAAAGTCAAGTGGAGAACCATAGGTCTATGAAGTACAATTGACGGGCCTCGAATGGTTGCTTTTGGAAAGGATGCCAAAGTGAGGTTGCATCTAAAGCTAGTGGGTGCCATACGGTGAAGGCGAAATAAGTGAACTGCCGTAATGAATATGTTTAAAAATATGACGTAGTCACCTCGATCAAAGTGAATCATTGGATGATGTGGTAACTAGTGGGGGGAACACATGTGTAACGCCCGTCCTTGGGGTGGACCTTTTTGTAAAATATTTTAGAAAATAACGACGGGAATTACCATCCAATTTAAAACCTTTTACATTCATTCCCAAGGTGCAAGACTCTATGTTATAAAATAAAATAGGCTTTGATGATAAAAGGGTTTTGGAGGGGGAAATAAAAATTCTTTAAAATAAAAAGGCATTTTCATACGTTTAAAACCTTCATGCCTAGACCTCCGTGCTCTTTCCCTTTGGCTGTGTCCCTCCTAGGCGTATTGCCCATTTAGCTTCCTGTGGGGGGAGGGGCACACATAAAAACTAAAATGAGTCGAATACTCAGTAAGCATTACTTCATACCGTTAAAATATAGTAACATAGGTTTTCAGTCATGAATTTATCATTCCATACATACTATACGTACATGCATACATGCTTTCATTTGGAAATATCACTGACGAGGTTTTTCCTTCTTTAAAAATGGTTTTCTTTTCTTAAAACATTTCTCCTGTCAGTGCCTTCATTTCTTAAAGAATGTCGTGCGTTCATACATACAATTACTTTTCTTTTCACTTTCTGGGGCTAGCGGCCTTTTGGGCCGATGGATTCGCCTGTGGCCACGGGTTGGAATCCCTTTCCGTTAGGGTGCAACATTGGGTGCACTACCAGATACTACTGCCCGGCATTGCAATCTGCCCATTCATTCATTGGGTACCCCTTTTCTATTCATTTCATGTGGCCGTTACGTAGTTTCATACATTCATGCTTTCATTCATTCATTTCATGTCAACTCTAAAGAGCTGAGGCTTTCATTTCATTTCATTTCGGCTCTCTTTCTTTGAGCCAAAATGTGATCATCATCTTTTCATTTCATTTAACAGTTCTTTCATGGAAAAACATCGTTTAAAAACATGGGCTTAAACATCATCTTCCTTGGCATCAGTAAAACATCAGTTCGTAGAGACATTTTAACATCAGTTCTCAGGGACTAGTTTTAAAAACACTTTCTTCGCGTCTCTTAAAGCATCGGTTTGAAGCTCGGGGCACGGGCTTCGAGGCTTCCTTTCTTTCCTTAGAAAATACGTACAATAGATAAGCACCGTGTAACCATACTTAAGACAAATTACCCATTATATATGGTGAATCCATCCGGCACGTGCGTTTAACCAGATAACACACGTACCTTACCCCTTTATCACCTAAGGCCATCATTTAATACATTGGTTACGGACTCGTATGGCGTTCGCCATACTTCGTTACCAACCTTCTCATACCCGGCTAGCACGACCCTTCATGATAGCTGTACCTCATGATAGTTCATCCTAACACTTGACACGATCAGACTCTGTCCATGAACACACCTCACATCATGCTGTATAGTTCGAGACTAATCCCAAGCTACACCGTGACCCTGTCACGTCACCACACATACATCCTAACCCATCACAACACAGTTTCATGATTGACCACGTCACTTTATGATGTTGCCCAATCATGTTTCCGCTGCACTGCTCTGATACTTCATGGCCACTTAGCACATATTCCTGGCCATAAGTCGACTACACGAAGACGCTCATCGCCGTAGACTATAGCCGTATTTCACAACACATACCACAACACCTTACATCATGCCATATAGCTTGAGACCATTCCCAAGCTACACTGTGACCTTGTCACGTCACCTCTGACATTCCGCTACGTCACCTATATGTCAACTTCCCACTCATCACGAGTACGGTTCCTCACGTACTCCAGTCACATTGTGACACCTCGTCACATTCCCGCTACATCACTCTTACGCTAACTCTGCACCCATCGCAAGCACGACCTCTTAATCAACCACGTCACTTAGTGACATTGCCCAGTCATGATTTCGTTGTGCTACTCCGATACCTTCTTAGTCACTTCGCTTACTTCTAGCCATAGGCCAGTCACATGGCGATACTCGTCGCCTTGTACTACAGGCCATATCTCACACTTCGGGACACTGTTCTACAGTTCCCGACATCATACATTAAGCCCTTCGCCCATCAACTACGCAATCACCCTTATCTTCGCGACACACCATATAGTGTGTCGCTGCACCTCATGGAGTACACTCCACATGTACTCCCTTCACAAAACTACACCACATCACCACTATGGCACACGCCATATGGTGCGTCACTCTACTACAATGGAGTACACTCCATGTGTACTCCCTTCACGGTACTACGCCACATCACCGCTATGGCACACATGCCATACGGTGCTTCATCTCACCACATGGAGTACACTCCTCGCGTACTCCATACAAGGCACTACGTCACGTCACCGCTATGGCATACACATCATACGGTGCATCGTCTCACCACATGGAGTACACTCCTGGCGTACCCCATTCACGGCACTCTACCATATCACTAATACGGCACACATGCCTTACTGTGCATCGTTTCCCAACATGGAGTACACTCCATGTGTGCTCCATTCACGATACTACTCCACCGCTATGGCACACACGCCATACAGTGTATCATCTCACCAC
>QEOT01000198.1:10447-39736 GCA_003123785.1 Pterocarya stenoptera
AAAAAAAAAAAAAAAATTATCCTCTGCGAATATTGCATAATGCTAGATGCATGTTAGGAACATTGCATCTTATATGTCATGAACGGGGGCAAGTAACCTTGTGTTGCATGTCTCGATGCTTTAAATATCCGTTCTATCCCAAGCGAAATTTGGGGGCGTCACATTGTTCAACACATGTTTAATAAGAATGATCTCCCCCCCAAAGGATAAAATCTTGCCTTTCCAACCCGCTAATTTTTTCTGAATTCTTGCCAGAAAAAAAATCAAATAATCTAACCTTCAACTGCCCCACATAAAGCGGAGTTCCCAGATCCAAACAAGGCCATGAGCCCTCTTCAAACCCGGATATCAATTTGAGACTACTCTTTCTTTCCATAGAAATGAAAGAGGAGACAAAAATAGTAGACTTACTCGGACTAATCAACTGACCAAACATATCTTCATACCGGTGCAATGTAGTCATGAGATTCCTAATGGACACCTTTCCACCGTTTGCAAAAATTAGAATATCATCCACGTACAACAAATGAGAAATAAGGGTACTTCCACCAGGATGGTAAGGTTTTATACGACCCAAACTAAATTGTTGATGTAGCATACGAAAGAGAGTTTCCTGAGACAAAATAAATAGGTAAGACGATAATCGATCACCTTGGAAGTCCACGCGATGCCTGGAAAAAACCTTTAGTGCAACCATTTAACATCACCTAGTAATACGGGAAAGAAATAGCATTGTAAACAAGATTTCTCCAATTATCAGAGGAATTCAATCTACGTAAAACTTCCATAAGGCCTCCAATTAACACGATTGTACACCTTTGCCATATCAATTTTCAGAATCACATTATCCCCTCGTACCTTCCGATTAATTCCTTTAGACAATTCCTGGGCCAAAGACATATTATAAAAAATGCTTCAACCTGGTATAAACGCTGCTTCCTCTTGTGAAATAATTCTTTCAAGTATAGGTGCCAATCTAACAATCATAATCTTCATCATAATTTTATACACAACCGAGTAAAGGCTAATAGGCCGAAATTGTCCAAATCCCACAGGTTCCTCCACCTTAGGAATCAAGACCAGATTTGTAGCCCCATAAAAAGTAGAGAAAGGATGCCCAGCAAAAATATCCTTAGCCATGTCAACAAGGCCATTTTTAACAATATTCCAAGCAAGGGAAAAGAAAGAAGCTGAAAACCCATCAAGACCTAGATTGTTATCCGGAGGAATAGACCAAAGAACATTTTTAACATCTTCAACCGACGACGTCTCACACAGCGACTGATTTTCTACCATTATCACTGATGGAACGAGCAAATCAAGCTCCAGCACGTCTAAGTTTACATTAGTTGTGAAAAACAACCACTGAAAAAAAACCCACAGCCTCATCATGCACTACATCAGCCGAATCCAAGACCCTTCCATCATCAAGAGACATTCTCTTGATTTTTTTATTCTTTTTCTTCACTCTCATAACAGCATGAAAAAAACTTGTATTAGAGTCCCCTTCTGTAATCCATTTGATTTTGGACTTCTGACAAGCCAAGATTTCCTCCTTATGCACCCACTGCAAGTGTTCTTATTTACGAAGCATTAACTCATTTGATACAAAGAAAAATTCTATGATACTTCTTCTTCTAGCCTTTTGATTTCAACTTCAACGTAGTCAAAGACTTCTCTATTCCATTTCAACAAAACACCTTTTAACCTCTTTAATTTTTTACTGATCCGCACCATGGCACAACCTTCAACATTAGCCTCCCAAATCCGCCTCACCGACGGAAGAAATCCTTCGTGAGAACCCCACATTCGTAGAAATTGAAAAGGCCGCGCACAAGCCTCTCTATTACTAAATAATTGAAGCAACATCGGAGAGTGATTTGACGATGTTCTCGGGAGATAACTAATGTTCGCACCCCCAAATAAATTTAGGAATTGCATATTAACCAAAACTCGATCCAATTGAGCCCAAATTCGCCTTCCTCCAAGTCTTCCATTGCACCAAGATGATTACCTTTGAAAGGGAGATCAAGCAATGCACAGTCATGAATGCACCCATTAAAATCAGCTTTAGCTCAAGAAGCCTGTAACAAACCCCCAAATTTTTCGCTATCATTCTAAATAATATTAAAATCCCCCCCAATGAGCCATGGCAGCCCCTGAGAGTCTTGCAATCTAAGATATTCCCATAATTCCAGTCTTTTATCACAAAAACAACTGGCATACACAAAAGATGTCAACACACGATAATAACTATAAGAAAACCATCTCGAAATAGCTTGGTCTGAAACTGAAATCAACTCAAACTCAATATCTACCGCCCAAAACAACCAAAATTTCCCACCCACTCTAGCATTATTTCACAAAAGACGGTAAATGCAACCATCTCGCCCATCTACTATATTTATTCGCATTTAGAAAAGGTTCTAAAATAGCCACCACCAATGGCCGAATTTTATTTAAAATATGTTGAAGCCTATTTTTCGACGAAATAATACCCCTAATATTCCAGATCAGTATAGACATAAAAAAATCAGATGAATTTATGCGTACGACGCTCTAGAACAATAGATTTCTCTTTTCTAACCCCCTTTACCTTTTTCAAAGGAACATGCATTTCTGGATCAGAATAAAAAAAATTTGCAACCAATTCATTCAACTCACCCTCTTGATCCCCATCAGAAATCGCTCGGCAAAGACCATCCTCCTCAATTAATTCCTTCACTACACAAAATTCTTCTTTTCCCATCCACCTAACTCAAACTCCAAAGCCTCATCAACCACCCTCAGCAAACTCCTAGGACCAGATCGAGTTGCAATCTGCGATACCTCTTCATCTGAAACCTCATTAGCCATATCACACCACTTATCTGAATTTGCTACATGAGTTTGGGTAGGCAATAAATTTTCAAGCACTCCATCCTACACAAACTTTTGATGTCGGTGAATCGTAGGAGTACAAGAATTGCACTCATCAAATGTTCGCACCTTAGGGAGATCCTCCTTCGACACAACCAGATTCGCTTCTTCAATGATATCCACACAATTCTCATGCACTACACCCAATTGTGAAATAAATAACATTTGTTTCGATCTACCATGTTGTGCAGTTCTACGAGCCTGGATGATCTCTAGAATTTCCTCACGCCTATACTTCGACACGTCACCACTCATAATCTGTGTAATTGGCCTGTGCTCCTCATTCTCCTTATTATCTAATTCCTTCCAAACTTGTTTTCCTGACTTCTTATTACCATCTGTGGGGCCCCCAGCCCCCGCTTGGGATTGAACGGTGGTTGAAAGGCCTGTACATGTAACACAATGCTACATACCCCTCGTACATGAGAGATAATATGCTATACACCTAAGAACACTAGCAATATGCAATATCGTTGCAGCGGAAAATAAATGAAGGTAAAAAATTCTAAGCAACGCAAACAACAATTGCAAAGCACATGGTATCAACTAAAAAAAAATATTAACACTTTGTCCATGACCATAACATTGTAGTATAAGATAAAATATCCCAAAATATCAAGTATTAAAGTTTTGCCTCCCAAAACACGAGACAATCTCAAAAATATTGTTTCTCAAAATTTGAGGCCTAAAAACCATGAGATATTTTCACCAAAATAACTAGTTTCTTTTTCCTTCATTGTTAAAGTCCCATCAGAAGCCAAGCACCAAAAGACTCCATGAGACTTTTGACGTTCGGACGAAGAAGACTCTAACTTCTTAGCTATTGTCTTTGGGTCAGGTGAGGGCTTCGAGGGTTGCCCAAGATAGGCAGACATTCGGTCTACTAGTCTATCGAACCTCAAAAAGTTAGAATGAGCCTGTACAGAATACTCATCCTCCGTCTCGGAACCATCGATGTTCATGATTCTTGAGAATCTGGGGTACCTGTAACAACTTCTACTATTCCGGATTGGAAATAGTAGTGAAAACTAGCACAATGAGATTTTGAGAAATTTCAGCAAGTAATCACACAACATACAATAGTTAAAGCAAGCATATAATAGGTATATCATGAAATGCGTGCATGAACATGTACTTGACTTAAACAGAAACTTGACAAATGCATTTGACCATTTTCAAAAGACTTGTACAGAGACTTCGACATTTTCAGAAAAATTTTCTTAACTTTCCTTTTCATGTTGATTCTTAATCAGAACTTTTCTTATCAGAACATATCACAAGATTTACATCGAGTGATTCTTATTACATGAGCTCTTATTCTTATTCATGGAGTGGACACAACATGGCTCCCCTCTTTGCACCGGGTGGTCTCGCTAGCAATCGTACCATTAACGATCTATAGGAGGGAATCATAGGTGAGACTCTACTACCATCCCTATTTACCGCTATCCCTATAGTTCGAGATACATAGAGAATCATAATAACTTAACCGTACTTCATCAAATTACATGCCTTATGCACCCACTAGCATTAGGTGCTTCCTCACTCCGGCATTCTTTGAAAAGAATCCATTTGAGACTCGTCGACTATTCTTCGTCGACCCAGGGGTTACCACTCTATTCTTAAGCACTCCAGAGTGGACATATGAGTTCTACTAGGACAATCCCCTGTCCTAGCAATTGGGGTCATAATAAAACATTTGACTCTTTTCTTTAAAAAAACCACATCTTTGAAAACATTTCCCCAAATGCATGAGACATGGAACTTAAGACACACATACTCATACTTGACATGAGACATATGGAATGCCATGCATGAAATATCCAAGTATAACATGTTCAATTGGTAGTATGATTACATGGAATACATGAAACATCCAAACACATTCATGGAACCATGGAAACATGCTTAGGCCGAAACACTTATGGGTAAAAGTCATGAGAGTCATCACTTAAATATGTTCCAATATACAAGCATATAACATAGAAATCATAGCTTAGTAAAACAAAGCATGAAATCATAACATTTGGCTAAGATCCGAATCATGCAAGACATGGTATGGCCGAAACATCATGATTCATAATCCATCATTCTTAAACATGTGAAAACGGAAACATATACAAGTATTTCATGGCATATTCACCACAAATTTCAAGCATATAATTCCTTCCTTAGATTCATACAAGATCATATTAACATATTCAAACAAATAATCAAGAAATAGCAAACAAAGCAAACATGGCAATGAAAAGATTTATACAATCATATACAAGTATTAACCAAGAGTAGGTTAAGTGTATACTTACAAAAATCTGCGTAAAGAAATACTAGCAAGCTGTAAATCCGAACA
Organism: Pterocarya stenoptera; assembly: GCA_003123785.1. Classification (NCBI taxonomy): domain Eukaryota; kingdom Viridiplantae; phylum Streptophyta; class Magnoliopsida; order Fagales; family Juglandaceae; genus Pterocarya; species Pterocarya stenoptera. Next base: position 15,717 of record QEOT01000198.1, read on the forward strand.
TTCTATATTAGAAAAAGTAACTAGAAACCTCATTTCGTGCTCTTGAGTGTGTGTGTGTGTGTATGGATTTCTAGGGCAATACTTGACCATATCCATTTGGCTTCTAGGGTTTTTGGGTTAGAATTCTTCATTTCACTCTTAGAGTAAAACAAAATCCTAAACAAGCAAAGATACATGTAATGGTCGAAAAACATGAAGGATAAACTCTTATCTCTACTCGGCTTCAAAGGTTTTTTAAGAACTTTTAAGTGATTTTCAAGAAATCACAAGAAAGTGTGGATGTTCTATCATCCTCATAGTCCAAATGAGATTTGAATTTCATTTTTGGGTTGAGCAAGTGATGTGTGCGTTAAACTTAGAAGGAAAAACCGGTTCTTACCTTGTCTAAGCTTAGGGTGCCGAAATCTCCTATTGGAAATAGAAAATCATCTTGTTTGATTGGAAAGAAAACACAAGAAAGTGAGGGAATCTTCAAGAGAATATAAGAGAGTTGTGTGGAGAGTGTGAGTATGAAGAATTCGAATTTTGCAAAAAGAAAAGCCCTTGGGCGTGTGGTCTTCCTTTCGTTTTATAGAAAACTCCTCATTCCCTCATTGGTGGTTGAAATCCAATGCATGCAAGACAAGTGGCATTGGTTTTCTTCCTTCTTTCACTTTGGCCGAAAATGCCTCTTGGAATTCCCCATGTGGATTGCATTGGGAAGGTACATTTTTGGGGTTGGCGTGTAGGGTTCCTCTCCCTTGGCTGAATTCCTCTTCCTTTCCTCTTATGTCTTTCCTTTCTTCAAACAAATGAGTGTTTCTTCTAAGGGTAACATAGTAAAATCTCTTATGACTCTTCCTTTTCCTAAACAAGTAACATTTTGTATGAATGACAAGTGGCATTTGACATGTGCCATAGCTTAGCCATCCACCTCCTTCTTCTTTTCCCAAGATAATGTTTCATCTTCCAAGTGCCCCTACCCTAGGTAACCTTTCATGTTCCATTGGTCCAATTAGTCTAGGTGACAAGTGGCAAATGAACATAGTGCTTGGGAGTGTGCTAGCCGAATTCCTAAGGGTATTCTTGTCCTCCAATACAAATTTCTCTTCACATATCCTTCTAGAAATTCCATGCATGCTTGACACTTGGCAAAATCTAACTAAAATTCAAAATCCCATAAGCCTCCCTTTGGTTTCCCATGTAAATCTCCTAGAAAGGCTCCATTTCATTTCCCTAAGCTTCCATTTCCAAGATATCTTCCTTGGAACTTGAATTGGGCAAGACAAAGGGTCTAAACATGTGGGAAATTGGTCTAGGCAAAAATCCCTTAGTCTTCCTAGGTTCCTTTTGTCCCTTGATTCATCTAGAAGGTTTCTTACATAGTGACAAGTGGAAATTTTTCTAGGGTGGGCGTGTAGGCCATTCCTTAGTATTTTCCTACACTTCTCTTTCCCCCTTCACCCATTGTCAGGTCTAGATTCATAATACATTACTTACATGCCACATGGCACTTGTGACTAAAATCTGGGTCATGGGCCTAAAGCCATGGGCCTAGGTTTCTAAACAAGGCCAAATTTCACTTAGCATTCTAAGGTTAGTCCTCTTTTGGGCTCAAGTTATCATTTCAAAAATTCTAAGACTTTCTAAAATAGCCTTAGCTCCCAAAGAAGTCACGACTACTAAGCATAAAATCTATGGGCCATGCTTATGCAAGTTTGGGTCATCACACCATCTCCTGTCACTGCAACATTTTTCTGCTTGAGATCACGACCTCGTTTACATCTGAGTTCCGTATGTCCCTGTTTGCGACAAGATTCGCAATAACTCGGCACTGCCTCATAGAAGACTTCCTGAAAATGACTAGAATTCCCATGAGGGGGACCCAGCCAGAAAGAATGCCTTAAAGGAGAAGATATATTCAACTCCACACAAATCCGAGCTGCCTCAAGCAGAGAAACACAAGCCGTGGTGTTATCTCGCTTCAAATATTTACCAAACCCATCCCCAATACTACACAACTTTGATTCTTGAAAATAATTTGGAGGTAAACCTCGCAAAGTCATCCACACCAAAACTAAAGGCGAGTTCTCATCTTCCACATAATCCGGAGTCTAGTGAAAAATGCGAAAAGGAACTCCAAGGATTTTAGAATTCCCTCTTGCCATCATAGAGATAAAATCCTCTTCCTTAGCCATTCGCACCAACACATTACGTGGATTTCTCAATTGACCAATAACTAGTATTGCTTTCAACCCCCACTGATTATTGATAAATCCCCAAACATGATCAAGTGAAGGTCTTCGATGTAGGACTTTCAAAACTACCAAGAACCGAAATGGTTCCTCAAATAACTGTACTTCCACCTTTGAGAAAACAAAAAACATTTCACCCTCTTGAAATTTCAGATCCCGATGAGGGATATTGACGTTGGACAACAATTGAGGATTGGATCCCACCACATCTGCAAAACGCCTCCCTGATGTATCCGTCAAATCCTTCCCATCCCTAGAAGACATTATTATAATTTAAAGAACCAGTTTACGATACTAAGTGTAGGGTCATGCTAATTACTTTGTAGCACTAATCCAATAATTTAATTGCGTATCTCGGAACCTATATAAAATAGAGAAAACCTGGAGGCCGGTCTGACTGGTCTTCTTCAATAAACAGCCCTCTAATAGCAGGGCTCCATGTAAGCCTTTCATTTTAGATGTTCTGCATTTGGCAACAGCCGATCACAACATCTCATACAGCCCTCCTGTGCCACTTTCTTCATCTTCCACTCCATCTCAACCCACACTCATCCCCTGGCACGGACGGAGCTCAACCCCCCCAATCGGTACAAAATGAGCTAAAAAAATTTCGTCTAAAATTCAAAATAAAGATTCTAAGGTTCTTCAGTTGCAGCAGTAGATTGATGAGGCAAACCAGAGGTGGGCAAAACTGGAGAAGAATCTTAAGCTCATGGGCTTGTCAACAAAAGAATCAGAAGGCTCCTCAGATGAAAATGGATTTTTGCTTGCAAATTTATCTCCTGATTTGTTTACATCTGCAGTAGAAGCTACTTTCAAAGCCATTCATGATTTTTCAGCAAGCTAGCTTCTCTATCAAATCGAACGATCTCAGGGTCACTAAAGGCAACTTCTTCCACCAATTTCTTTCTCTAAGGGAGATGGATCCATTGGACATGTTAGGCCAAAATCCATATTTCATTTTTGGGAAATTTTGCAGGAGCAAGTACCTAGTGGTAGTTCACCCAAAGAAGAAGAAACGAGAAATCCTTTTTTTCTTTTTCTTTTTTTCTGAAAAAAAAGATTCGAATCGACAAAGTCTACATTTTTCAATCAAGCCTAATGAAAATTTTCAATGCATAAATACTTGATTTTTAGATAATTTCTATTGGAAAACAGACAAGGATTTGAAGTTGATATTTTACCTAGTCGGATATCTCGCCAAAATAAGACAACAACAGGGCTGCAGGGGTGAAAGCTCCTTGAATGTTTAATCTTTCGGTTTTAATCACATGTATCCTTGTGTATTGTGCTAATTCATCACTTTCTTATGTGTTTGGTGCTTATTAGAGGGCAGTTTTACTCCTATAAATAGCAGGGCTGTCTAGAAGCGTTTCTCTATAAAATAACGTATCATCACTTAGTTTCTAATAAAGCATCTACTAATATCCTACATAATTAATATATACTAACTTTAAGAAAGTAATTTATTCTAATTCAATTCTGAAAAAAATTGGGAAAATGATAGGTACACTGACAAAGTGTACCTATCATTTGTACCGAATTGTGTTTTCTTAGTATTGTTTTATTTTTTAGAATTTTTAAAAAATACACAAAAAATGCTTAAAAAAATAAATAAACACAATACACTAGTTGGTAGCTAATTCGGTACCGATTTTTGGTGGGAGTAGCACTCTCCGAAAAATTGAGTTCATAATTATGATACTTGACATACATATTTCTGTAAGTACCCAAATCATATACCTACATTTTAAATTTATAAATTTCTTATACGAATTCATAACTTAATATAAATTTAGGTGTTACTAAAAAAATAAAATCAAACGCACGTGATTTATCAAGTTGCACTAAACTAATCCTTGATAATACACTAAGTCCCATACGTGCCTATACCTATTAGGAAAATTTTTATGTCAAACACTTTATTCAGATAAATTTCTTTCTCCTTGTATCTTAAGCTAGGAGTTTTCATTATCATGATTTATTTTTCTATATCCATTCCTTTATTAATAAAATAATGTTATCTTGAAAATTATTTTAAAAGTTCCAAATATATACTTCTTAATGTTTAAAAGAGTCCTGGTGAATAAGAAAAATAGGGCTACATTTAAGAAAACTCTTGGTGCTAGCCAAGAACCTGTTATTAGTTTGTCTTCAATTTTATTTTGTTCCTTTGATCTCCTCCACTCATAAGGTCAAAATGTAGAAAATATCCTACTTCCTTCCTTCCTTCCCAGCCACACACACAAACACACACACATATGTCCATGTGCTATGAAGATAAACTCAGCCCTCCTACTAGAGACAACCAATTCTACACTTAATTTTTAAGTTCTGAAATTTCTTCTATTACTGTTTTTGTCAGGGTGTCTTTCAACCTCATTTGTTCTCACACACCTTACATCTATTACATGTTTAGATGAGTGTATAATCAAGTAGAAGGAATGTGGAAACAAGATAAATTCTTCAACCTATTGCCTAAAGAGTTATGACAAAATATCTTGATCTATTTTGCTCCAAGCTGTGAGGATCGTGCCGATTCGAAGAAAGGAACTCCTCACACATGGGCAAACACAACAAGGAAGAAGACAATTTTTCAGGATATTCATTTTCTACTTTTTAGTCTCTTTCTCTCATGAAATTGTATGTTTTTCTCATTACAATTACTGACTACTTTGATGATGTGATTTCAAAGTACTTTATGTATAGGTTTCAAGAGGAGTTCTGGGTGTGTGTGTGTGTGTGTGTGTGTGTGTGTGTGTGTATCATGAATCCCGACCTGGAATGAGGCATTATTTCAGTGGAGCTTCTCTAGTTAATCAAGAGCACTTAAAAATTGAGTAACGTCTCCTAGGTTGTCATTGGGAGACAACAAATCAGGTGAGATGGTAACGCTCTCAGGTTGATGTTGTTGCCTTTCTGCTAGTGGAGGCTAGAGAATGCTTGGCAAAGAAAGTGTCGGGTGCAAAACTGGGNTATACGCTAGTTTCTAACTCCAAGGGGAGGCAGCAGGTGGTGAGACGTGAATGTTAATCATGGAATTGGGGTCCATGGAAGCCATTACCTGGGAAATGTTTAAGAAGGAGTTTGATGACTGTTACTTCCTTACCATTGTAAGGCAGCAGAAGTCAAAGGAATTTTCTAGTTGGGTCTAAGGTAGCATGATGGTCAAGCAATATGCCGTTAAGTTCATGGAGCTAAGTTCATGCGTGTAGCGATTCCAATATGGGTTTCAGCCGTGAATACATAGCTTAGTGGCTTGTTTGTTGAAACAAGACTTCTAGAGGCTAGTGTGTGAGGACCGCATGAGCACAATGGGAAAAACCACTTTCCAAGGTCAAATGGAAGACAAAGAAGAGAGTCTTTCCTTGGAAAGAAGGTAGATGAGAAAATAGTGGTCTGCAAAGTACAGCTAGTCCAACAAGACGAGAAACACTAAGTAGAAAGTTTGGTAGACACATCTTAGCACAAGGCGTAAAAAAGGAATTTCCAACCTAGAAGCGAATCCACATCCGTGGAACCTTCCACGCCCATCGATCTTGACTTTCAACTTAGCGTGTAGGTAACTAAATTAGCTTTTTTTGGGTGAGACTTTATTTCACATCAGTAGTCTCTTATGGTCTGGTCTCCAACCATCTCCACTATCTCATATTGAGACTCTTATGAGTGAAGAGGTGCTTCAAACTCTTGTGGTTTATATACACCTCGTACTCTTAATCAAACCGGTAATGTCACCATATCTTCAAGGCAAACACAATCGTTGCTAGCTCCATGACATAAGTAGGTTAATTCTTCTCATGATCCTTCAACTGCCTGGACGCGTATGCCATTACCCTTTCTTCTTGCATTAGGACACATCCTAGTCCATACTTCAATGCATTACAAGAAACTACGAATGACTTGTGAGGCTACAATAGTGCTAACACAGGGGCCGTGGTTAACATTATTTTCAATTCCTCAAAACTTTGATCACACTTATCGATCCAAACAGACTTAGCGTTCTTCCTAATCAACATTGTGAGGGAACTCGAAAACTTAGAAAATCCTTCCACGGACCTCCAATCGTAACCAACTAGTCCTAAGAAACTTCTAACCTCAAGTATCGTGGAAGGACATTGCCAATCCACCGCTACTTCAATATTGCTTGGGTCTACCATGGTTCCTTCTCTGGTTATCATGTGACCAAGAAATTTAGCTTCCCCTAGCTAAAACCCACATTTGTCGAGTTTAGCGAATAACTGTTGTTCCTTGAGCTTTCCTAGCACCATTATCAAGTGTTCCTCATGATCCTTGGCATTCTTGGAATATACTAGAATATCATTTATGAATACCACCACAAACATACCCAAGAATGGCAGGAACATGTTCATAATATTTATGAATGATGTTGGGGCGTTAGCTAACTCAAATGGCATCATCGTAAACTCAAAATGGCCATAACTCCTTCAAAACGCTATTTTTGGTATGTCACCTTGCTTAATCCTCAACTGGTGATAACAAGACCTAGGATCAATCTTAGGGAATACCGTAGCAAATTACAAATGGTTAAACATGTTTTCTATCCTTGGGAGGGGGTATCTATTCTTTATGTCTTGTTCAATTCTCAATAATCGATACACATCCTAAGGGTCCCATCCTTCTTCTTAACAAATAGCACTAATGCCCCCCAAGGTGATATATCTTGCCTAATGAACCCTTTGTTAACAATTTCTGCAGTCTTCAACTCTTTTAACTCAGTTGGGGCCATCCTATAGGGTGCCTTATGTATTGGAATTGTCTCAGGTTCCAACTCGATCAAAAAGTCAACTTCCTTAGGAGGTGGTAGTCCTGGAAATTCACCGAACACTTATGTGAACTCCCTTGCTACTGGTATACCTCGTACCTCCTTAGGCTCTTTCTCCTTAGGTACCAAATGTACTAAATGGGCTTCAGTGCCGCTTGCCAAATCCTTGGCTTGTAGTGAAGTAGTTATTCTCGGCATTGATCATAACTTGTTGCCCCAAAATACTCTATCCTCCATTCTAGGCACTCAGAATGTCACTGTCCTTTGCCGACATTCTATACTCGCAAAAAGCATAAATAACCAGTCCATACCTAAGATGACATCGAAGCCTAATAAATCGAATACTAACAAATCCGCCTCCAAGATAATTTTGTCTATCTCCAAGGGACACTCTGTAACCATCTTGGTGTAGAACATTGTCTCTTTGTTAGGTAATGCTACAGAAACCTTATGTTGTATCGATTATGCCTGAAGACCGCTTTTCCTAGTGAGCTTAGTTGACACAAATGACTGGGTTGCACCTGAGTCAAATAAGGCACTCGTGCAGTACTGCAATACTCTAACTCACCTTGAAATGACTGAAGAACTTGCTACTTACATTACGCATCCTTCCTCCCATGAGCACTATGAGAATAGCTGGCGGGTGTACTCCCGTCCTTGACACAAATTTTTTATGGGAACCAGAACTACTTCACTACCCCTGATTGACCTCCTCTTTAGGGCAATCACAATGGCCAATGAATTACATTGCTCACATTCGGCTATAGAGGCCACATGTACCAATTTATGAAAATCCTTATCTCTAGGCTCACTACTTGTGTCCTAATAAGCATATGTAGCCCATCCTGGAACCTCTCCATTCCCATGCTCCCTATAGAAATGAGGTGAGGAGAAAACCTCTTCATTCAATTGTCATGTTGCCCTGGACTAGGTTAGCAAAGTCCTTCGAATACGATTAAGCGCTCTTGTGGTGCCCCGTTCCTCATAAAGTTCTAGGCGAAGATCCGTGGTGCCAAGGATGCTGGCCAATGTTCAACACCCAAGAGGGAATTGAGATAAGCGTGTGATTTTCCAGAGGGAAGTACACGTGTAAGATGATATCTATGAAATCACAGTCATCTTACACATGTAGGGGGAATTAGTATTTTGATATCATCTTACATTTACACATATTCTGATACGTGTAAAATGAAATCGTGGTAATTTAAGGAAACAACATCAACAATGACGCATCAGAATACTAAACTTTACAAAAGAGAGGGGGGGCTCTTGCCCTTCATTAAATTCCAAAATATTACATCATCCAAATATACATAAAGTTAGTGGCCATAAGGTGGAGAACCATTTACAAGTAGTCACCTAACTTAATATTATGCATTCTAATGGGAAAAGCAAGATAACCATGGCGGGTACTGGTACTAAGGCGGGTACTAGTCTCGATACTTTAGATTCATGTGGTTTTGACTCTTCTTCCCCGGCCGTCATGCTGGGGTCTAGACCTGCATTACAATCTATGACCCCTAGAATGAAACCATAGATAGGTTAGACGGCTATGACAAGACTGCTAATGAGACTTAATTAAATAGAAAGGCAGTCTCATTCACTATTCATGCAAAAAACTAAAACTTTTTATTACGTCATAAAATCCTAAATATTTCTACGAGTTTAATGGTGCAACTCATTTTGTAAACTTATACTCCTAAATGCCTAGGCTAACGGGATTAGACCTAAGCAATCACTCGATTCAATTATGACGTTTTTAAACTGTGACACCCTCAGCCCTCACTTGGGATTGGACAGTGACTGAAGTGTCGGGACATGCAACACAAGGTTACACACCCCTCGTACATGACAGATAATATGAGATGCACTTATGTATACTAGCATTATGCAGTAATATTGCAGTGGAAAAATAAAAGGGTTCGTGTAATCTAAGCAACCCTATAAGTAGTTGCATTAGCGCATGGTACTGTAACTAATAATAATAACCCAACATTGTCATTTCCATAACATGTATATCAAGTAAAATCATTATCTCCCAAACCATAATACTAAAACTTTCTACCAAAACAAATGAGACCATTGCAAAAGGTTAAGTCTTAAAAATCCAAAACATGTTTCCTTGAATAGGAAAAGTGGTCCCTCTTTTCTCCCCCCCCCCCTTTGAAAAGTCTTCAAAACTAGCTAGACTTCTTTCTCTTCTCTAAAAATCGGTCCTTATCCCAATTCCTTAACCTCTCCAGATCGTCCATGAGCTGCAATGCCTTGGTAATGAGCCAGTTGGCATTCTCTACCCTATCCAACAAAGAGGGCTCCGTTGAGTTCTAATTGCTCTTCGGTACCTCCTTGATGGTTGGGGGTACCATCCTCATGCATTTCACTATGGGGGTGATCTTTTATATCTATCACAACTTCTACTATTCCGTGTGGGGAATCATAGTGGAAACTATAAAAATGAGATTTCGAGAAATCCCAATAAATAAACATACAACATACAATAGTTAACATAAGCATACAAATGGCAAATCATGGAATGCGTGCATGGACATGTACTTGACATATGACTTGACCAAAAACTTGACTTATGCACTTGACCTTTTTCAAAAGACATGTAACAGAATCAGTAGACTTTTTTAGAAAACATCTTTGTCATCATTTTCATGTTGATCTTTAAACATATCATATCATTCATATCACGTGATTTATATCATGTGATTCATATCATGTGAGCTCATTGTTTTGTTCTTATAACACATGGGGTATACAACATGGCTCCCCTAAGCACCTAGTGATCCTACTAGTTACTGCACCACCAATAGTCCATACACTATGGCAAATACGTTTTATTCATATCATATTAACACGATAGTACTTCGTCGAGTTAGTTGCCTTAGTCATGTGCACCCACTACTGTTAGGTGCTGTCTCGCTCCAGAATCCTTCCCAAAAAGATCCATTCAAGGCATGCTGACAGTTCCTTGTCGACTCAGGGATTACCACTCCATTCTTAAGAACGTGGACAAATGAGTTCCACCAGGACATTCCCCGTCCTAGCATTTAGGGTCATGATAAAACATTTACAAACACTTTGAAGAAAAAAATCATTTACACAAATGCATGTGACATGAGACTTAAGACGTACTCTTTCTTACACTTGACATGTGACGAATGAAATTCCGTGCATATAACAATCAAGCGTAACACATTCGAATCATGGCGTGATAACATATGATACATGAAATACCGAAACAAACCATCGGAGCATAGACAAACAAGGCTTGGCCGAAACTCATAGGGTATATTAACATGTAAAATGCATCTTAACATGAACCAAATTTGAAGCATAATAACCTAGAGATCCTAGCAAAGATAATTGAAGCATGAAATCATGGCAACTCATCCTAAAATGCCGAAACATTGTTACACATGGAACCCTAATGTGGCATCATGCAATCCGAAACATATACACATGTAAATCCTGGCAATACAAACTTGCAAGCCGAAACACATAGTCTTTGCATGTTCTTATACAACTCACAACAAATATTCGATACAACGTGTGTGCATGTGTCAAGGGACAACTAGGGTTGATCTGTGGTGCCCCCAGGTTCCGCTTGAGATTTGACGGAAACTGAAACGCCAGGACATGCAACGCCAGGGTTACCTACCCCTCGTACATGATAAGTAAGATGCAATGCACTTACTGATAGCTAACAGTATGCAGTATATCGTAGCGGAAAGTCAATTTAAAGGAAACAATAGTCATGGTACCGAGAACATAAGATCCCAAATACTGTTTCAAAATTCATGGAAGACATAGTTGATACGAGTTTCTAAGAACTCCAAAAAACACGGGACTAAACATTAAAAGCTAAACAGAAGATCTTTTCCCAGAAGTGGTCCCATAACATTGTCTTGATCTTTAGTGAGATTCGGGCCTCACTCGCTTCTTTAAAGCCCGGTCCTTGTCCCTATTATGGGACCTTCTAAACTTTTCTATGTATTTAATTATCTCAGTAATTGCTTTATCAATCAACTCGAAGTGGTCCAAAATGGAAAGCTCAGACGAGCCTATAACCATCTTAGGCACGATCCTCTCTGGAGGAGGTACTGTCCTCTTGCGCTTTGTTATTTGTGTTGAATAAACTTGTCACAGCTTCTATCACTTCGAGTGAGGAATGATAGTGGGTAAATACAACAGTGAGTAAACAAATAATGTGCAACAGATATCATAAGCATATGCAGCAAACTTAACAATGTGGACATGAACTTATACATATGCACTTGACCTTTCAAAAACTTCGTATAAAAACATGACATTTCATAACTTTTGCTTTCATAAACATGCTTTCATCATTTCACACTTTTATTAACAAACTTATGAGCTCATGGTGTTTCTTGACTTGTAACATAACATTGGATACCTCATGGCTCCCCCATGCATCGTGTGTTCCCCGCTAGTTACCGCATCAACCATTGGCCACTTTGACCAAGGTGACTATGTCTTAACTTTCATATATGGCAGCTCGCATTTCGCCTTCACCATAGGTGCACCCACTAGCTTTAGGTGCAATCCTGCTCAGGTGTCCTTTTCTTTTAGGAATCATTCGAGATTCACCGACAGTACTTCGTCAACCCAGGAGTATCCCTCCATTTTAAGCACTCCTGATAGGACAGAGGAGGTCCGCTAGGACACTTTCCCATCCTAGCATTTGAGGTCGTGATAAAACTTTACTTTTTAAAAAGACTCTTTTCCTTTCAAAAAGGGTTTTCACAATCCCAATACATGTGACATGACAATAAATCTTAGAACTTTCATGAGACACCTGAATTACCAAAATGCTTCATCATGACCATGAATGCTAAAATGCTTCATCATCATAAAATAAAACATCCATACATGCAAAACATATCCCATTACGGCTTGAAAATATAGAACATTCGAACATATTCTTTTATAACAATTCAAGGCATTCATATCAATCAAAGGCATGTATTCCAATAATAAACATGTAAGGGCCGGAACCTTCAAATCCTAATGTAACCAAAAATTGTTCTTATCACATAAAACCCAAAGCACCAATTATCTTACTTCATTTATAAGGTTGGCTAAAACGTTTATGTAGGGAAACATGCACTCCAAACAATTTTTCATGAGCTTAGAATCTTCTAATGCATTGAGCAAAGTTTTTAACAAAGAAACCTCATGAGTGCCAAAGCATTTTCTTATGAGTATGTGTGATCCTTTCATGATCTTAGTCCATGCCGAAATGGTGAAATAACAACATTCATGTTCAAACAACATAGAACATGCCGAAACCCTTCATGACTTCTTACTCCATTTCCTTTCTACATTATACTCATCTTCCATAAACCATTTTAATCATGTTTTAAAGCAATCATATCAAGAGATATTCATAGCACATAGAAGAACAATAATATCATAAGTGACCATACAAAAACCGTAATAATCAATAAGTTCACAAGCCATATGCATAAAATATCCAAGTACAAGTTAGGGGTGTACTTACAAAAAATCTGAAATATGTGTTTATAACAAGCAAGCTGAAAATCACATGTAATACTAGTTAAGATCATTACTCAAGAAAAATCCTAACCCATGTGTTCAAGTGTAGTGCTCACATCTTTTTCTTTCCAAGAAAACTCAAAGTTTTTGAACCCTTCCCTCTTCCCTCTTGACTCTGAAACTTATCTTCAATAAAAACCCTAGCTACAAATCACTAGTGTCGTGACCCTCTTACTTCAAAACACCATGTTTTACGGCTTAAAAACAAGTAGGGTTACATTTATCTTTCTTGGAGAAAACCCTAATCTAACCATGTGAGTGTAGGCGTGGGTTCATGTGGAAGAACCTTTCAAAACACAAGCTAACTCCATCTAGCTCAAGTGTGTGGATGTTAGAGCATAAGTTCTAGATGATCGATGCTAAAACCGAATCTTCCATTCTTTCATGAAGTCGTGTGTGTGGTGTGTATAAAAGAAGGAAAAGTTAGCTTCTTACCTCCTTAGTTCCTCTTTTTGAAAGTATCCTCACTTTGCCTATCCTTAAGAGAATTTTTGTGTGAGAAGAGAATATTGAAGTGAGTGTTTGGTTGGTGAGAAAATGATGAAAACTTTGGGAGGACAAGTGTAGTGACCGAAATCCTCAAGAGAAAGCATAAAATGGCCAAAGGTTATAGGGTTTTCGGTTCTTCCCTTTTTATAGATATTCAAAGAAGCTTCTTGCATGAACCAAGCTCATGCATGGATGCCAAGTGGCATGTAGCCCTATCACCTTTTTCTTCTAGCTCATCATTAGATTGAGTTGGAAACCCTAAGACACCTCATTGCATGTGGTGTCCTCTTCCTCCAAATCGAAATTCACTTCCTCTTTTGCCCTTTTTTTTCATGTCTTGGCCCAATGTACCTTATGGCTAAAGGGTCTTTTACTAAACTCAAATCTCTCTCCATCTCTTACAAGTGTACATGTGTCCCAAGTGGCATGTGAAGAGTGTGTGCATAAGCATGGGCTGTCGAACCCTAGACTCCTAGGAGATCTTCTTTTTCACCATACCTTTGGACAAACATGTGATTGGTCCTTTTTGGCACAAAGAACTTTGCCCTAGCAGACCACCTCAAGGGGTTACTTACACAAAATATCCTTCTAGAAGTCCTTAGGCGTGTAGCCTCTTTCCAACCTTGATCTTACTCTTTCCCAGGAAAACCTTTTTGCCTACCTTCCTGCATGGATGACATATGGCAAAAAGCAACCTTTCTCTTCTCCATTGTTGTCGTCCATGGCCTATTGGCCTTCCCTAGTTCCACTTTCCCATATTCCTAATCATTTCCTTCTCAGTTCCTTTCCCCATAGTGACATGTGTCAAAAAGCTTCCTACAAGAAAATCCTTATGCATGCGTGACATATGACAAGGAATGAATTGATCTTCCTATGGTAGGCGTGCAAGCCAAAATTCCTAGCTCCTTCTCACTTCTCTTCCCTTATTTCCATCTAGATTCATCAAGTCTTATACATAACCTCATTGGATGACAAGTATCATGCATAAACCTCAAGTTGGGCATGAGCCCTAATCCCATTGGGCTTCAAGACCCTAATTTCCTATAAGGGCCGAAACTCTCATGGGCTTTCTAAAAAAAATTTTACACAAAGCCTAGAAAGTCTTGGTTGTCACATGGTCATTTCGCCCAAAGTGGCCCTTTCAAATATTCGGTCCATAGGTTTCTAGAAGATGAAACCTTTGAGTTTACTCGACCTTTGCTAGGTCACGAACTCATAATAGATGTGCAAGTGATATGGCTGATTGGTTTGAGGATTTGGGCCCTCAAACATTCGATCTCCCTTCCTTGGAAACCTTAGGTCATTTAAAGATGAAATAGCCAATTGAAACCGTGTGTAAGTGTGTTCTTCAAAATTTCAAACTCACTTTGAGATCTCCTACACCTTGGAATAGGCGTGTGGCATTGTGAGAAGAAAGGAATTGAAGTGTAATGTTCTTACCGTACAATTTCTCCTAAAGCCATGTCCTCCCCTCGAGTGTAGAGAGTGTATGGTCATTGTTTGGTTGGAAGGAAAGTGTGGGAAAATGGTGTTTGGACGTGGAGAATCCTCTAAGTGGCTTGAAAGATGGAGTAGAGAGAATGCCGTAGAAATCTAAAAATGAACAAGAAGCAAAGGGGTGGTCGTATGGCATGTGGTCTTTATATAGCCTACCTCCCTGAAGCCAATTGGTCAATCAAGAACCAATGCATGTTGGACATGTGGTGTGGCTCTTCCTTTTCTTCCCTTGGCCGAAACCCTAATGCCCTCTAAGCCCCTCTCCAGCATCTAGGTTCAATGAATCCTATGTAAAATTGTGTAATTTACCTCAAAGCCTCATCATCTTCCCAAGAAAGTGGGTGTTGCATGCATGCTAAGTGGCATTGGCATGTGGAGTCCCTCAAAGGGCCGTCCCCCTCTCTTTTCCCCATGAGGATCTTTCCTCTTCCCCATGGTGTCTCTTCCCCTTCCCCATGCGTGACTCTTACTTTCCCCCTAGTAAGAACCTTCTTCTTCCTATGCATATTCCCTAGGTGATTCTCCCACTTCCCTATGCCTCTTAGAGAATCTAAAAATGACATGTGGCAAGTGATTGGATGTGGTGGCCGAAACCCTAAGGTTACGATAGTAATTTTTGTGTGATGTTTATTCTAGAATCTTTCCTTTACCAATGCATGAGTGACAAATGGTACAATGGCTGAAAATACCCTTGAATGGGCTTGTGACTTAGGGATCTGAAAGTCTCTTGGTGTTCCCCATGCAAATCCTTAGGAAAATCAACTCTTGGTCTTCCCGAAGTGTCATTCCCCATGTAAGATCTCTTGGAACTCTCTACAATTGACAAGTGGCGTGAGATGGAGTTCTTGGTGGGTATGGGGCGTGTTGGCCGAGTGGTCCTTGGCCTCCCCTAGGTTAATCTCATGATTACCCTTTTAGAAGCCTCCATGCATGAGTGACAGGTGGCAAGCCCAATGGCTTGTCACTAGGGTAGGCGTGCATGCCTCCCTTGGCTTTCCAAACACTCTTCTCTCTCCCCTTAGCCCACTATAATGTCCAGATTCATAGGCCTTACATGTATGACAAATGGTACAAGCCTCATGGTTTGGGTGTGTCCCTATGGCTTTTCGAGGGTTTTTTGGGCTCAAGCCCACATATTTGGCCGAAAATATAAGGGCTTGAGTGGCCCTTTCTCTTAGGCTTTGGATGCTACACTACAAGTCCGAGGCCTCTATCAATCTAGACCTAATTTTCATGGCCCTAAGATAATATTAAGGCAACGAAAAATAATACCAATAAAATCTAACTAGGTCTGGGTTATCACATAAACTCTAAAGAAATTTATTTATCGAATTCCTTTCGGGTCGTTATATCCTCCCCTCCTAAAAATAATATTTTGTTCTCGAAATCTGGGTGCGTATATATAAAAACATACTCTAACTACTACAAACAAGCAATGAAGATGCTCACATGGCTAATGTCCAAACTAAATAAGTTGTAGACTAACAATCTGTGACATTGAATCCATTCCTATGCGAGGCCACTACTTTCCTTGTAGTTCCTTAACTCTCCCTCCACTACTGGAATCCTTTCCTAAGGTAGATTGGGTCGTTCCGATATACTCTATAAATCCAAGACTTCGGATGGTTAACCTCCCAAAACTTTCCTTAGAAAAATACATGTGATACACGTCATGTGTCCTTGGAATGTAGATGGAAAATTTTTTCGATACATAACTGAATCCACTTTCTCTATACCTTAAAGAGTCCTATCTATCTTGGACTAGTTTACCTCTTCTTAACCAAAGTAAACCATTTCTCTTCGTAGGTGGTACCTTGATAGGCGTTCAGTCTCTAATTTAAACTCAAGGCTTTCTCTTTTATGGTTGGCATAGCTCTTTTATCCATCAAGAGCTTTCTCTTACTCTGACTCTAAACAAAAGGACTTGCTCCTACTGTTCACACAAAACTTCCAGACAAAGACTTTACTCTCTCCATAATTGTATCCAATATAATGGCCACCTATATTTCCAATAATACAGTGCTTTGCTAGAGACCATTTAATGGCGGCCTAGTAAAACTATTATTAGTAATTCCTACTAAGTCCAATGTTTCTCCCAATCACTTTACTCTTCCAGAGAAACTCAATCACATCCTCTAAGTTGGATAGTTTTTTTCGTCTGGTTATCATCGAAACTAAAACAAACTCCATTACGCGGAATGCTAAATTAATCAACCTTCAATATCCTTCTCTGTACATCTAAACGATATTCTATATCCATACTGGTAATAAACATCAGTACTCCTAATGAGAATTGTTACTCTTACCTCCTGGGTAACAATTCGGGTTACAACATCCACATCTCTCGGGATGACTGCATATACTCGAGATGGTACTTGGGGTCTTGGCTTTAGCTTACTATCTCTTGCTGGGGGCAGCTCCACTTCTCTGAGGCTTATAGGGGCAGTCATTGGCCATAGGTCCCGGTTGGCCAGACTTGAAACAAGTTCCCATAGTGAGTCTGCACTTGCCAAGTTGCCCCCATGGTTTCTACCACATTCTCCATAGATTGGTAGTGTAGTCGGCGTTTGCCTCCCAATCACGATGCCTTTTCCTTTATCAACTCCGATTACCATACTTTTATTATATTAGCTTCCTTCGGTAGCATATGGGCTAATTCTCTTTCTTTCTGAACTGGTATGGGTAGCTAAGCCTGCAGACTTGGCTTCTGTGATTCTTCAACATTTTTTATTTGCAGATAGGTCACTTGGTGGCAGATTCTCAGCTGCATGCTGCCTTGAAACTTTCATGTCTACATACCCTTCGTGGTAGTTAGAGAAGGTGTGAATCCTTCAAGTTCCATGAATTTGATTGCATATGATTCCACCGACATGTTCCCTTGCACCAAAGATGTGAATAGCAGTGCTTTATGTTGTCTAACCAATTTAAGAGAGAATCGACTTTCAAACTTCTCTTTGGATCTTTTCTTGATCCAAGAAGTGATGTTTCCTAATCCTTTTGTTAACAGTTGCTGCTACTGACTTTGGAACAACTCCTTCTGACAACTAACAAACATCCTCTGTCACTACATGTCCTCCATCCAAGGACGAGTTCTGCTCCTCCATGTCCTCTATCAATGTGTTTCATCTTGAGACACACAGGGTCACGCGTATCAGATTGAGATCCAACTTAACACTTCTATAATTCAAGCTTACAAAAAAACAGTAGTACTCCCATCTTGAAAATAAGTAATAACCTCAAAAGGTTTAACACAATTTCGATCAACAACATATAAACACTCTTATCCAACAACATTCTCTTAGAGGCACATCATCTACATTCCTACTAGCATTTGAACTAGCAGTATCAACCTCAAGGGCCATTAAAATATGCCAAAATCATATCTGAAGTCGACTTGGATTTAGGCTTATCTATCCATATTATGTTATTTTTTAATATTGTATTTCATTTCAATTATTAAATTAATTGAAATCATTCCCAACTTAGCTTGATTGCATCCCACTCTGATGAATAAATAAGTCATTCCTTATAGCTGTTCCTTTATTCCTCGATTTGACAATATAACTCCCTAAAGGCTTCTCAATTTATAACCTTGAATCTGATCCGAATCATCTCTCAGATTTGTGCACAATTTGCAACTTAATATAAGATACAATCATTATTGAAAGCCTACCAATTCAATACCCTCAAACCTCGTTAAACTGTCTCCCAACCTATAATCTAGATTCGATTGAAGCTCCTCTTTCCAATAATTGTAAACCCAAAACTCCAGATGGTAAACTTATATGGTAAGACTATAGAATTTAAAACTTCAGGTCCTAAGAGGAATCTTTCCTTAGAGTTTCCAATTCTAAAACCTTAACTCTTCTGAGTGATCCAAAATTGTTACCTTTCTCAATTCGAGACTTCCATTTCTGCTCCAAGATCCAGACAGCTGTGCCATGTCACCTATGTACTGCTATCAATGCTGCCATGGTACCCTACTATAAACTATCAATTTCCTTCAAGCTTAGTATGTTTCATGATCAAGCCTATTTACACAGATAATTCAAACCTATAAGAACCCTAATATGCCAATCCTATATTTTGGTATCAATTCCTAAGGACTTATGGGTTTATCTAGAGACATAGTGCTCTGATACCACACTGTGACGCCCTCAAACTTCACTTGGAATTCAATAGAGCTTGAAGTGTCGGGACATACAAGACAAGGTCACATACCCCCGTTCATGATAGTTAAGGATGCAATGTACCTAACATGCATATAACAATATGCATTATTCACAGTGGATAATTTTTTTCTTTGAACAATACATGATGTACCGAAAATAGTATATCCTAAAACATAATCATTATATCATAATATTCACATTTCTAAAAGTTATAACAAGTCTATATCAAAATAAGTACTGGAGACAACACTCTATAAATACAAACAAAAAATATAAACTATTGAACTAAATCATTGAGCTGCTCATGCAACTTGGCTATAATATCCAAAATCATATCTAGAAAATGAAGTATTGACGCTATCACTCCTCGTCATCGCTCCATGGTCTATTCGACCTCGACTAGTTGGTCATGCATAGATCCTCCAAGTCTTGACACATCGTCTACCATTCTGGAGGGGAATAGTAGTTGGGACTGCCACGATGAGATTATAAAATCTTAGCAAGTAAGGCTCCTAAGCTACTAACGGTATGAATAGGCATGCATGACAGTAAATGACATGTATGCTTCATGACATGAGCTTGAACATGCGTGACATGAATTGAAAAATAACATGACATGACATGACCTTGACATGAACTTGAGACCTTGTTAACATATACATGTCTGATAGCATGAAACTACAGATGCTCCACGACTCCCCAATGGCCTTGTGCTCCTGCTGATAATGCATCACATCATAGACATCTATGCCAGCTGTGAGTACGTCATGATAACTAAACGGATAAAATTGTTAAACGTTGGCACCATCAACATTGGGTGCCTGACTTCGTTATGGTAACCAGTTACCAGGTCTCAATCGAAGCCTGTTGACTGTACTTCGTCAACCTAGAGGATTCCACAACTAATTTAAACACTCCAGCATGGACAAATGAGTTCCACTAGGATAACTTCTCATCGTAACACTTGGTGTGATAAGAATAAAAGACTCCAAATAACTTGAAAATATTTCATGACATACTTAATGCATGTGACATGACATTCATGGCATGAAAATAACATGAAACAAATGACATGACATTTCATGGCATGTAAATAACATGAAACAAAATATATGACATTTCATGGCATGTAACAGACAAACATATATAGTAATAAGTGACATGGCATGGCATATTATAACAATTTATAATAAGCATTCTAAACATGAATATGAATTCTTACCACCACATATACTTAATAATACTAAGAGTAAGTTAGAAGCTAATTTACAAAATTGTAGCGTAACATAAAGTGAAGCATAAAAATGCGTGAACTGAAATGTGATATTTTCTAAGGTTAGAATATCTCACTTAAACCTCATAAAAATAAAACTTACTAACGTAGGACTAAATTTGCAAAGTTACCCATCTTCTTGTTGGAAATTACAAATCTCCCACAATTAGAGGGATAACTTACCAAAATGTGACTTTGTAAACAAACTATGCCAACTCTTGCAATCAAACTCCAAAACTTACTAAAATTTAAAATTAATCGCAACTATGCCAACTCTCTCTTGCCCAATTCACCCTTAGGCAAAAATCATGATTTTGTTGCTTCTTGACTATCCCACATACTAACATGTTTAAACCAAATTTGGCAACTCTAAAAAATCACATACTTAGTTCTAAGATCATGCTAAGACACCAATTTACACATCTCATAAAAACTTAAACTCACTACTACATCATAGAAAATGCCAAAAATATCAAGATAAGGTCAAATAGAACCAACTTTTGATGTTCATAGTCTAATACTTTCAAATTAACTCCAAGGACTACAAAAGCCCATAAATACTCCCCTAACATGTTCATAATTCAAACTTAAGTGATAGCATACTTGACTAAACAACCAAAATCACAAAATACAACATAGAGCAATCGGTTTGCATAAAAAAACCATGAAACAGAGTATAACATGCTTTGGACTTGAAAGAACGTGACTAGAGCCTTGATTTTTATGCAATAAATCTTCAAATAACATAACCATATGCCCCACATTCAAGTTCTAACTTGATCAAAGCATTAAATATTGTATTTCATGGCCAAGATTCATCAAAACTTTCATCAAAACAACTTGAGAACCTCTAGATTAAGTTTAAAACAACCTCTTGCAAGTTTAACATCATTCTAACAAAGATCTAAACTATAACTCCTAAGAAATTTATTCTAAACCCATAGATCAAAGCCTCAAGAATAAAATATATGAAAATCAAAGTCATAGGATCAAATTCCTAGAACCAAAATCACAAACTAAGCCAAAATAGAAACTATTTTGAAGCAATCGGTTTCTAACAATTTGAAGATCATTCAAGACTCTTTTATAAAACCTACCATGCTTGAATCATGCCATAAACTTTCATATAAACGTTTGAACACTTCATCCTATCATGATCTACCCAACATTTCATAAGAAAACTTCCCAAAACATTCAAAGTTCATCACAAACCTAACAAATGTCAACACCAAACCATTCAACCAAAAACACTAACTTTCATCCATCAAAACTCTAACAAAAATTCACCAAGAAGATTAGACTAAAAATTAAAAAAAAAATTACAAGAAGATTGAGCCTTATAAAATCACTTGCAAAGGCTTGAAATGATAGAACACAAAGTTGCCCAATTTGCTCTCAAGAACTCTCTCTTGGTTTGTTCTTGGAAAAGTGGATGAAATGTGCTAAGTGTGGAGGCAAAAATCAAGGGGCGTGGGGTATAAGGAAGGGCTGACATGGGTGGGTGAGTGAATGAATAATAGATGGGAGTTGACTTGTGAAATGAGAGGAGAAATGGCTGAATGAAGGGGTTGTCTTGTTGCTGATACTGCTGGTCAAATGGGTGGGGGTGTGATGTGTGGCTTTTTGACTTTCCATCAAGGCCCTATTTGGGGCTAGTCATGAGGTGGGATGACAACCATGGTAGGGCCTTTTAAGTAGGGGGATGCTTGCTGAATAATCTTGGGCTAAGAGGTGGTTTCAATGGGGCCAAAGTGAGCTAACCAAATTGCATCTAGTTTATGATTTAGTTAGGGTTTCGGATCGGGTTAAGTCTAAATGCAATTTTTATTTATCGAATAGAATTATCAAGATGTAACAGAGTGGTTAAGGGTGTAAAAGTGTGTAATTGAGTGGTTAATTGCATATGGAAGTAACCAAACCAAGTTAGTAAACACTTGGTTACTAACTGAGTGGTTTAGTGACTCGTTCGGAAATGAGCAGCACAAAGGCTATTCCAAGTATAGGAGCGTGTCGCGTAGTAATTAGGAACGAATTCTTAGATCGTCTCCACAGGGAAAGTGCTAAAAATAAACTCGTAAAAAATGGTGGGAATATTTACGATGGAAAAATAAAAATAAAAAGTGATGGTATTTACAATGGATGGAAGAGTGCAGTGAAAAGAAAGTTTACTGGTCGCAAACCAGATTCATTTTGATTGATTTGAGTGTTTGAGATTGCAGTGAAAATTAAAGAAATTAAAACGCAAGACAGTGAATTTAAATTGCTGGAAATTAAAGGACTGTAATTTAAATGAGCTGGAAAATTAAATGACAATAAATAAAAGTGCTGGAAATTAAAGTGCAGAAAATTAAATTGCAGAAAATAAAGGAGAGTAAAATAAAGGACTATGAAATAAAAGTGCAGAAATTAAAAGTACTGAAAAATAAAATTAAGTTTTTCCAATTGATGGTAGAGACATTCATAAGTCCAATTGATTACCACAGAGATTTCTCAAGCATTCACTGTATTCGGAAATCACAATGAATCAAGAGAAGTATATAAATAATCAACGTTTCTAATAACAACACCAAACAATTGATCAAACTCACAATTAAGCCCAAGAAAATTAATCACCAACTGTTAAGTCTGAATAATTGATGGTAGAGACATTCACAAGTCCAATTGATTACCACAGGGATTTCTCAAGCATTCACTGTATTCGAAAATCACAGTGAATCAAGAGAAGTATATAGATAATCAACGTTTCTAAAATTACCAATCAATTAATCAAACTCACAATTATGAATTTTATTGTTGATCTAAAATAAAAGTACAGGAATTAAAAGTGCTGAAAAAAAATAAAGGGCATTAAATTAAAGTGCATAAAAATAAAGTGCATGAAAATAAATGACATAAATTAAAATAAAANTCTAACATCTGCTCCCCCTTCTTCATTCGTATACAAGCCTTATATAGGCATCAAAATAAACATTGCACTGTATATGCCCATGCGCATCTGTCTTCAGCCACATGCAGAAGAAAAACTTTCCAGTTCATCTCCCACTGCATTTCTTCTTTCATTTCTGTTGCCTTTCAGCCGCCCACTCCTTCTCTCTCTTTCTTTCCTTTTCTTTTTGCTTTCTCTGTGTCTACTGCTGTCTGAATTTCTTTTTCTTTTCTGCTTCCAGCGTGCTAAGTCTGTCCCTTTCTCTCTTATTTTTTTTTTCTTCTTCTCACGCTGCCAGTCTGCTTCGACTTCTTCCTCTTCTTTCTTCTGCTTCTCTCTTTCTTTCTTTCTTTTTCTTTCTTTCTTTCCGCATGCATGTTCGTTCTCGCTCCAGTTCGGCTTTTCCCGTCGCCCAGCTTCTCTCTTCTCTCTCTTCTTTCTTTTTCTTTCTGCTTTCTCTTCCTCCTCGCTCCAGCAGTGCCCTTCGCGACCTCTTCGTTTCTTTCTTTCTTTTTTTTCTTCTTTCTTCCACGTTCTCGCTGTCTGCCCGTCCGCATGCACGTTCCACGTTCTCTTTTCTCTTCTTTCTTTCTTTTTTTCTTTTCCTTTCTTTCCATTTCCGTTCGGCCAGCCCACACCTTCTCTTCTTTTCTTTTCTTTTTTTTTTCTTTTTCTGTTCGTGAGGCTAGTGAGCAAGAGCGGCGGCTTGTGAGGAGGTTGAGGCGAGGTGGAGGTACCGTGTGATTGCGTGGTTCCCGGCGGCGCTTTCTGTGCAGTGTGGTGGCTTCGGGTGAGGCTGAAGAGACGTGCATGGCTGGTGCTGCAACTGTGCAGTGGCTAGTGAGCGGAGCTGCCGTGGTTGTGGGCTTCACTAGGCGGCAGAGATGGATCGCCGGCGTCGTCTGGTGACTTTTGGTGGCTGAAGGTGGGCGGAGGACGGCCCACGGTGGCGCTTGAGGAGCTGTGCACGGAGTGCACTGTTCAATCGAGACGCAGCGGCTGGAGGTAGGAGATGACACAAAACGACGCCGTTTGCATCTGTAGACAAAACGGTGTCGTG
>QEOT01000198.1:113990-127242 GCA_003123785.1 Pterocarya stenoptera
ATTGTTGAACCCGATCATTGGGCCCAATTAATTATGCTAATGACTGCTGCAAACTAAATTCACCAACTCACTGCCCCCCAAGTTCACATTTTTTACTCTTCAAACTACTATATTTAGATGTGGATTTAGGTATACATTTCACAAATGGCAACTATAAAAGTCATAAGACAGACAACTAATAAGCAATCCTAAGTACTCTATTGGTTGCAACAGATCAAGCCGAGCCATCCCTGTCAAGCCAAACCTACATCCACCTAAATTCGCTTCTCTACTTCAGCGAATCATAGAGCACTCTTGGTTTGAGAGAGGATTGTTCAACAAATCATTAAGTTTTTAGCCTTACAATTAAAAAACTTGTTACTTGAAATTTTGAACTATGGAGATACTTTATTTAGGGTTTATATCATTTCAAAACCCCTAAATATTTTGTAATAATTTCATGCCCTTCCACTTGCAATCGATGAGTAAATCACATCAAAACCATGAGCCTACTTGTTGCAAAACAAGGCAAAAATCTAACTACGTAATCGTTGGTCATTTTAATTAGCCGGCTGTAATTAGGTCAGAAATCAAAATTAAAACGAAAATAAACGAATAAAATGAACTTATGATATAGAAACAGAGTTTCTTACCAACTAATCAACTCCAACAGAGTGGAGGAGAGGACGGGCAGCAATGGCGAGTTGGATTACTACTAGGCAAGAAGCTGTTGGTTGATGTAGAAAGGCAGTTTAGAACATCTCGAAAAACCCCACTTTTTTAACTGGAACCACTAACTCGTGAGTCATGCACAACGATGAGTGGGTTTTGCTTCCACTGAGGCCAAATCGGTGGAGTCTCCGCTATTAGTGGTGGATTTCGATGGAAGAGACAGCCGGGTAAGAGCAGTTTTTGAGTGGGTTTCGCATAATGTGTAGGTGTTGAGAAAATGGAGAAGAAGAAATTGGGAGAAGAAGGAGAAGTACTCAGGATTCGGGAGTGCAGGGGAGAAATGTTACGGGTGAGGGAGGGAAATCTGAGTTTTGTGCATTTTGGCACCGTGCTCATTAAAAGGGCAATTGCAGCGATTTATTTCCACTGCAAAATTGTTTTTACCTTTTACGGTGATTTCTTATGCTGCAATTGAACTTAAAATCCCTGCAAAAGCAAAAAATATTTCCATCTTTTTTTTTTCGCCCCAATAGAGATTAAATCGCTGCAAAAGGAGAAACTAAAAAGTAGAGGGTGGGAAGCCGCGTCGACGTGTTAAATCGCCGCGAAAAATGATCTATTGCGGCGATTTTCTTCCCAGTGATTAAAAAATTGCCGCAATAGCCAGTATTTCTTGTAGTGAGCTCATTAGATTTGTATGAGGACTCAATTTATGTAGAAGATTATCCTAATGTATTCACAATCATCTCTTTTGAGATATTAATATGAAGTTAACATTTTCTCAAAAAAAAAAAAAGAAAAAACTTGTTCACAGATACTGCTTCTCTCGATAATCGTAGATGAAAAAATCTTGCTTATTATCATTTTAATCATTATTATTTTGATAATCATTCAATAATTGATAAATGAATGAATATTATAAATGTACATCAAAATGCCAGGTAGAAGTGATAAAAATAAATAAATAAATAACTTTCTAAAAATGTAAAGAATTGCTCAATCTATATAGAGATATTATAAAAGTAAACTTATATATGATTTAGGTTAATATGATACTTTTGATCAAAGTTATAATAAAAAGTGTTTTATAATTTAACTTCCCATATCAAGACATGACATGTTGTAAATTTAATTTTGTAAGGACAGACCAATTAATTTTTAAAGAAAAATTAATAGATTGCTCTTATGTAGACTTGGAAGACGTGCGTAAAGGGTTTTTCCTCCCTCTGTCTCAACGAGCCTGAGAAGGGAGATTAAGGAGACAAGAAGCAAAGGTCCAGCCTAGAATAAGTAAACTCTTCGGCCTAGCCCTCATGTAGGCTTTTCTAGATGCTCCCTGCACGAGGGAACGTGCTGCAGGAATGAGACTCGCCGACTTGGAGATCCCTTGAGTAGTGTCTAGTCATTGAGTGCTTGTCTGCGTAGTGGTCCTTTAATGGCACCACTACTCGAGTTACACGCCACATTAATGATGATGTCGCAGAGCCATGCCGCATTAAAAGACTTGTTTAAAATGAACAGTATGAAGGACATGAACTCTATAGAGGCCCTAGTAAAAATAGCAACTCTCAAGTATGAGAAACTCTCTCTAATCCCTAGACTCTCTTATTTATTTACAAACTTCCAACAGACTTTGGCATCGGAGACTCTCCCACCCTAAAGCCACCCTCTCCCAGTTGCCTTCTTTCTCTATTTTCACAGGTCCAATTCTGAAAACCTGAATTACTGGAACCTGACACAAAGATGCACGAAACTCGACGTTAACAACATGCATACTCAATGCTTATCTTGCTCTACAAATTAATCTTAAAGAGTTAGTATGTTCTTAACATGGTATATAAAACACACTATCTATATTATTTAAATAATAAGATTTGATTTATAATATTTAAATTTTAATATTTTTTATAAATTAAATAATGTTATATAAATATTTTATTAAACTTGTATTAAAGATGACTGATAAATTTTATCCTTCAACTGCACCTCTAAGGTACGCCTACTTGTAGCTCCTAACCATTCATTCCTCTCCTCGTCACCTTCCGATGCCTACACCCTCCTTTGACTTTGCCTTTCTTGCCCTCTATATATATTCCCCTCAACCCTTTCACGTTCTCCACGCTCACTTTCCCTTCCTTCTTCGCCATCCTCAAGACTTGGTTGGTTGTGGAGGGCTTATAATAATAATAAAAGTACATTTTGAGTAAATAAGCCCGAATAGAAAAGGGGCTCAATAAAAAAAGCCATTGGCCAAACATACGAAGCCGGCGTATCAAAAGTCCTACCAAGTCAAATATATGCATGCAACCGCCCACGAGAAAATAGGGATCCCATGCAGATACGTGACCATTTCAAACACAGAGTACACTCCAAAAAATTTGGATCAATATGAAAAGATCTGGCATCAACTAAGTGCAACAACAGAATCTTATATATACCAAGTAACCTTCAATAAAGAGGGACGATTTTTCTTAGCTGAGTTCTGATTGAATTACTTTTAAAACTCAAAAATTGACTTAAGCATCAGAGTTTTCCCAGGCGAACTAGGCCAACTTTACTTGGGTCTTTGCGCAAGTTTGCCAGACAGTTTGGAAGTGAGACACGTCCTTTAAATGTTGGATTCCTACTGCTGCTTCTTCTTATTTTGCAGAAACATGAAACAGCTGATCGGCCGGCTATCCCGAGTCTCCAACTCTCCCCAGTACGGCTTGCTTAGGTGCAATTCACATCATGCCCACAAAGGGGCCAGACAGCCGCACTATGGGGAGATTTTCCGAGCAAAGCTGTGCCGGTCCTTTTCAAAATCCCAGATGGTCCCCCAGGGGCATGTGCCGGTCTACGTGGGCAATGAGCTAGAGCGGTTCGTGGTGTCTGCGGAGCTGCTCAACCACCCGATCTTCGTCAAGCTGCTTAACAAGTCAGCTCAGGAGTATGGCTACGAGCAGAAGGGCATCCTCTGCATCCCCTGTTATGTCGAAGTCTTTGAGCGTGCCCTTGAGGCCCTCTGCCTCGCCCAAGATAGCTCATGTGACCTCTTCAATTCCATGTCCTCCGACGACTTCTTCTAAATATTTCGTGTTTAATTTTCTTTCT
This sequence comes from Pterocarya stenoptera, assembly GCA_003123785.1. NCBI lineage: Eukaryota > Viridiplantae > Streptophyta > Magnoliopsida > Fagales > Juglandaceae > Pterocarya > Pterocarya stenoptera. Next base: position 117,735 of record QEOT01000198.1, read on the forward strand.
AGTCATTTTTAATATTTCATAGACTCTCAGTGAGCTTAGGAGAGAAGAGGGTCTCTTTAAGAGACAGACGTAATATGTCGATTAAGGGAGGTCGTTTCTTTTGTTCATTGTTTTGGTTTTTTTTTTCTCCCGTAAATATTCTTCATGATCATCAGATGTAAAGAAAAAGATGCATAAAAGTATGGTTTTATTTCCGTAGTAGTAGTACTTGTACTGTTGTATAGTAGTATTTAAATTACGTAAACATCTACAGTAGTACTTATTGCGCATTAATACTTGTTTTTGTTTTTGCCTTTGTTTATTATTTGTTTTTGTTTTCTTTTCTATTTGTCATATTTGCATATATTGGTGTGTGGTATAGATGATGATAATGTGACCAACCGCTCATTTTCCTAACATATTGGCCACTAGCCCTATCTAATCATTTTAAATCTCAAATCTTTATTTAAATTTAGTAAATGATTTTTAAATTGAATCAAGTATTTTAAAATCTTCCAAATATTTTAAAAGTCTAAAAATAATTTTAAATGGAATGTCTTCAGTGTTATTTAACCAAACCTCCAAACCTAATTTTCAAATAAGCCCCTTGAATTTTTGAAGTCCCGAAAATATTATACTTTTAAACAAACATTTTATTTAAATGATTTTATTTTTTAAGAATATTATTTAATATTCATCAATTTATTTTATGTTAAAAACTCTCCTTATTTATATGACTTTATTCTCCTAAGAAATATTTATTAAAACTCATCATTTCATTTTATAATGAAAAATATTATTTTTAGATTAAGAATAAAAAGTTTGGCTTTAAAATTAGTATATTTTCTTTGCAATTATTCTTACTTTTTATTTTTTATTAGTCTTTTATTTCAGCTGAATTTATCTCTACCATTGAATTTAAATTAGTAACCCTAAATTGTAATGCTAGGATTGGTTTTTATACAAAACCCTAATTTCTCTTATTCTTTCCTCTCTCTCTCTCTCTCTCTCTCCCTCCCCCACCCCAACCCGCCTGCACCTTCACCTTCATCTTCACCCTCCCATAGCCCTACTACTCGCCTCCGCTGCAACCCAGCCACGCTGCTGTCGACAGCACCATGTTAGACGATCATCGCCAAGCCTCACTGGTCAACCACCCCCCACTTATGTCGAACGCCTCCTTTTCCCCCTTTTGTTTCTCTTATCTTTGCCGCTGTGCCATGACCTTCTAGCGCCACCTCAACTTCAAGCACGCTGCTGCCGACCATCACCACCACCACCTTTACTCCTCCGTAAAGCACCAATGTTTTGCCCGACAAAACTTCACTTTGGTCCCTGATCTCCCTTTGCCCTCTATTTTTCTCTCATTTTCGGCCGCCACCCATAGCGGCTTGTAGCACCGCCAAACACAACCTCAAACCACCATTATGAGACTGGAATTGAGACATTTCGAGCATTTGCAAATCCACAAGCCACCGTCTCACGCCCCTTTTCCTCACCAAAGCTCCCAGCTCCTCCATGCCTAGCCACCAACCACCATCTTCAACGTCAATCCACAGCACCCAAACCCTAGCCCCACCATCTCTTTAACTCTCAGACCACCGAAACCAACACCACTAGAAATGCCAAAAGCTCACAATGATTCCCTGTCTCATCAACTAGGAACATAGCATAATCGTGAAGCCCCTCACCCACCTCAAGCCACTGCGAGCAGTGGCAAGGAAAAGAAAATAGTGTTACGTACCCTCTTCCTTCTCACTCCAACTTCCACACACACCAGAACCCAGTAGAATGAATGGCAGATGCCGAGATGCAATGTAGAATGAAGAACAACTAACAATGAACAAGGAAGAGAAAATGAACCAAGAATCTACTTCAATTCCTAGAAGAGATTTTCGAGCAATCTCCAAGCTCCTAAACAAACCAGTTTCTACAAATCATTTAGATAAATGTGTGAATACAAGAGACCTCCTTTTTATATTATAAGTTTCCCTAACTAACTAACCAATAGACTAACTAACTAACTGATTTTCTATTACAAGCAAAATAAGAAAACGACGTCACCCAACTTATCTGCAATGAACCGTATTGATTAGTCTTGCATTCCCCATAACATGATCTTAACACACACTGTTTCATTAAAATACTAAAATTCCCCGTATGGAATGGTAGTTATTTCAGTTGCCCTCGAATCTTCATCCTCAGCTACCTGCTACACACTACCTTCCACAGCCTTCCACCTTTAATCAAAACACACTTCACATTCTCCCCCTCTTAAAGGACTTATCCACAAGGCCTTCAACCAGAACACACTTAAGAGCACAGTTCCCACCAGATGTGGGTAGAGTTGCCTTAACTTCCACTATGATGGGAACCAAGGTGGGCCTAGTCTTAAAGATTCTTTGCAAATTTTAGATGGGCCAATTACAAGGTCAAGAGCCAAGAAGATCAAGGAGGCAATGCAATGATTGGTGCAATCCACTTGGTATGAGTCTAGCAAGAGCCCAACATTCAAGATGGGCTTGAATGATGAAAATCCAATTTTGATTCATTTGGTACAAGTTATGGAAGACATGACTTAGAGTATCGTTTGGGCCTATTGTTATTGATGGCTTTTAATTTGTTAAAAGTATTTATTTTATTAGTTTAGAATGAGAGGACTTGAGGATGCTTGACCCACGTATGTCTTATTTCTTCTGAATTAGGGTTTTGGGAAGGTCTTGTATTGTGGCCAAGGGCTTATTTAGAAAGTTACATTTTAGGAACTAGGGTTTCAAAAAGTTACTGTAGTGCGGCACTGTTCACATCCCAAATCACTGTAGCGCCGCACTGTTCACTGTAGCCGAAATACTGTAGCAGCACACTATTCATCCAGGGATATTTTTGGAACAAAAGGGTTTATTTTGGGCTAGGGTTTCAATTAGGTTTTGGGTTTAAATACTCTTTGTAGCCTCATTTTAATCAGTTTATGAAATTTGATGAATTTATTCATTGTGAGTTGAGTTTTACTTCTCTTGTTCTTAATTAAACTTTTGAACTTATCAAAGGTAAATCACAACCTTTGTGGTATTCTTCCTTGTAATCAGGGTTCTTGAGACGGGTTATTCAACGGATCTAGATTTTAATATAATCTAGGTTCTTGAAACGAGTTCTCATTGGGTCTAGATTCTCCATCCATTTGACTTGATTTTGACTTTCTTTGATAAGTTTTCAATTTGATTGTGGGTTTAAGGGATTCCATTCCTACGGGTTCATATCACACAAGCTCTTCCAAGATGAACTCTCAACTGCAGTTCCCACAGAACTCACAAGCACTTCTATCACAATATGATTGGCCTCTTTTGAATTCGTCTCTCCAGAATCTTTTGGGGCTCGGGTTGTAGCTGTCCACTAGAATCAATAGGGGTAATGTTGGCAAGGGTACAACATTCTGGGTTAGGCAAATTGAGTCTGTAAACAACATACCCCAATTTCTTTACAATCTAGAAAAGGTCATAAAATCTTGGGGCTAGTTTCATATTGTGCCTCATTGCCACTGTTTTCTGCCTGTAAGTTTGGAGTCTCAAGAAGACCCAATCACCCTCTTGGAAAGATCTTTCACTTCTATTTCTGTCAGCATAAAATTTCATTATATGTTGTGCCTTCTTCATGTTATCTCTCAGTAAGCCCCATAATTATTCCCTTGACTTTAACTGCCTGTCAACAACATCATTAGAGGATGCACCTGGCACATAAGCAAACAATTTAGGAGGATCATACCCATAAAGGGCTTCAAATGGGGTTATTTTAATGGAAGAGTGCACAGTAGTGTTGTAACTCCACTCAACCATTGGTAACCAAGAAGTCCATTCCTCAGGTCTCTGACTGCAATAACACCTTAAGTACCCTTCTAAGCACTTATTCAAGGCTTTTGTTTGATCACCTGATTGAGGAGGGTAGGAGGAACTAAAATCCAAAGACACTCTTTGCAACTGAAATAACTGTCTCTAAAAGGAACTAGTGAAGACTGCATCTCAATCATAAAAAATTAATCTAGGTAGCCCATGCAACTTGAATACCCCAGCAAAAAATACTCGAGCTACCTTAGCAGCTATATAAGGATGTGAAAGAGCAAAGAAACAGGCAAACTTGTTTAATCTGTCCACCACAAAAAAAAAAACCACAGAGAACCCATTAGAAAGGGGTAGGCCATCAATGAAATCCATGGATATGTCTAACCATGGAGGTTCAGGTATAGACAATGGTTGTAAAAGACCATGGTACTGCACAGTTTCACTCTTACTGACTTGACAAATCTCACACTCCCTCACCAATCTTCTGACATCTTTTATCATACCTTCCCACCAAAAATCTCTCCTTGCCCTTTGCAAAGTCTTGTGATAACCACATGACTTGCTTGTGGGTTGTTATGGATGAATTGCAAAATCTTGGACTGAATTAAAGAAGAAGGAATGACTACCAGCTTACTGTTGCTCGGCAACAATCCTTGTTGAATAGAGAAATGCTTAGGTGCTTCCTTACCTTGCTGCAACATAGTAACTAATTCAGAAAACTTTGGACACAAATAATAACTCCCTTTCAACTCTTCAATCCACAAGGGAGTTTGCATTGAAATCATTGCAACCACTGCTTATTCTTCCACATTTCTTCTCAAGAGAGCATCAGCTACTAAGTTCTCTTTTCCCCTCTTGTAATCAACTAAAAAATCATAGCCAATCAGTTTAAATACCCACTTATGCTGTGACTCAGTGCCAATCTTCTGTTCCACCAAAAACTTCAAAGCTTGTTGATTAGTTTTGATCTTAAATGGATCACCCAATAAGTAAGGCCTCCATCTCTGGATAGTAGACACTAGAGCTAAAAGTTCTTTTTCATATGTAGACAACAATAGTGCTTTCCTCTTTAAAGCTTTACTATAAAAAGCAATAGGTTGAAAATCTTGCATATACAATAACCAACATTTTATCCTAATCTAAGCCAAGTATAATACACAACTTTAAGCCAACTCTGAGACTTAAATATCGTGTATTCATGCTTGAGACAGACTATCCATTACATATGATAAATCTGTCCGATACATGCATCCAACCAATTCAAACATGTGTCATATCCCTTTATCACCTAAGAGCAACATATAATTTACCCAAACACCCACTTATTTTTACAAGCTTCATACTAGCCAATACAATCACAACTAACATAACACTTTACACAACACGTCCAACTGCATAGCTTATCCCGACACCTCACACGACATACCACCAAATCACAACTACACCACATTCCAAACCGCACAGTGATCCCATCACCTCACATGGCATCCAACCACTTCACAGACTGCACAGAGCACATTCACCATAGTCTCGCTGCTTCACAATCACAACCTCATCACAATTTCACCATTCTCAATCATAATATAGCTTTGCATTTAATCCCAGCACTTCATAATATACTGTCATATCGCCAACTACATCATAACTGCACAACAATCTAGTTACTTCACCCTAGTTACTGCCATAACACAACTACACAACAATCCCTATCACTTCATACTCCGCAACCAAATCACGACTACTCCATTCACAATCCACAATTCACAATTACCAACAACAATGCACCATTCACAATTCCAATTAAGCTTCACAAACATAATGAATTATTGAGGGAAAGAGATAGAAACTATTCCATGGTGAAGGGTTGAAATTTTTGCTTTGCTTTCTGTCCGACAAGGTCTCGTGGTGGTGGCTACGTTGTGTAAGGAGGGGATGGGTTGAGGCTTGGTGGTCACTGTCGTGACTTTAAAAACAAGGGTTGTTTGCATGGCTGACTACCAACATGATATGAAGGTCGTGGGTGCTCTGCTTTGGCCTGAAAGCTAGTAAGCTTGGTGGCGATGGGGCTAACGGTTGTGAAGAACGGTTGTGAAGGACGGTAGTGCTGGGCATTCCCATGTCTGTTGATTGGTGGTTGGCCGTGAGATGAGAAAAACAGAGAGAGAGAGAGAGAGAGAGAGAGAGAGAGAGAGAGAGAGAGAGAGAGAGAGGCAGCTGGGCTCACTGCAGGAGGGGGTTGTTGGCTATAGAGGGTTGGGTTGCTCATGGTGGGGTGAATGGGAAGGCAGAGCTATGGTGGCGGTAACAAAGAATAAAAGAGGGAAAGAAAGAGTGCATGCACGGAAGGGGAGATCTGAGATGGATGTGAGGAGGGGGTGGTCGTGGTGAGGCCGTGGGTTGAGAGAAACAAAGAAGGAGACAGAGAGAGACGTGGGGGCAGGGGTGCACAACGATGGACTACGACGCCATTGTGGGTGCTATGTTGGTAGCTTACAATGGTGCGTCGTCCTTCATGGTGGCGACGCTAGGTTACCGAGAGAGAGGAGAGAAATCGAGGGAATGAGATGCAGAGGGGAAGAGAGGGATCAGGAAGGGAAGAAGCCAAGAGGGAGAATGGGTTGTTTTCGACGATGTGCTTGCAAAAGGGGTGCTGCTGATGGTAGTGATGTAAGCTGGTTGCGATGGAGGTGTATAGGGATGTTCGGCCAGGGGGGAACAGTGCAGGAGGGAGAAGTGAGGAAAGAAAAGGGATTAGGGTTTTTGGAAAATCTGATCCTAGCCCTACATCTAGGAATCCTAACTCTAATCCAACCATGGAGATTAATCATGGACAAATAAACTAACTAAATAATAGGAAAATGAAATAGAAATTGAATGGAATTAAATTTAAAATCAAACTTTGTTTTATTGATCTAAAATAATATTTTTCATCATAAAATAAAATTATGAGTTTTCATAACTATTTCTAAGAGAAATAAAGCCATCTAAATAAATATAGTTTTTAACATAAAATAAAATGATGAATATAAATTAATATTCCTAAAGAAATAAAATCATTTAAATAAAATGACTTTCTAAAACTATATTATTTTCGAGGCTCCAAAAATATAAAGAGGCTTATTTTAAAAATTAGGCTTGGTTTAATAATACTAAAAACACCCCATTTAAAATAATTTTAGGCCTTTAAAATATTTTGTGGATTTTAAAATACTCAGCTCGCTTTAAAAATCATATGCTAAATTTAAAACATAAATTCAAGATTTAAAATATAAAAGTGAGACTCGTGACAAATTGTGAGAAAAATGAGCGGCTGGTCACAGTTGAAGCCCTCATTTGTACCCAAAATCAGTTAAAGACCAAACTAGTCGGCAATCGAGAGTTGGAAGAATGCATACAGTCGATGGAATTTGAAGCTAAATTTGTATATAAGTTACTTGAAACTTGAAATCTTGTTTGTATTAGTTTATTATCTATTTAAATTTTAACTCAGTTTTTAATTATTTTGTTTAAATGATCATTCAGCTTCATCTTCAACCGAGCATTGAGTATCCAACCCAATTACACAAAAACACTTCTTAGAAGGCTTGGAAGTGTAAGTATATGTAAGTTTGATATGCTCTCTTACATGTGCTTGGAAGTCATATTCTTGTCTCCATTTTCACTCTCATTTGTGGTTAATATCCTTCTCAGTCTTCAGGGTGGGTTTCCTTCAGCCTTCATATATGTATCTAGTAAATTTTTTTGGGTACTGTTTCTCATGTTACAAGTCATAATATTATTAATAAAAACTTGGGGTGGGGTTGTGGCATGACAGACTATGATTTGCTCAGGAAATTCAAGGTAGGCTTTTGGTTTCTATTGCTCTGTCTTCTTTCTCATCCATCCAATATTCGCTTGCTTATCTCGATTTTTTCCATTGAGATGATTATTTTTATCTGTCATGAGACACTTGATAAGTGTATGAAAGTGCACTCTAAATACCCTATTATTGGACTATAATGCTAAAATATGAATAGAAATTATAGCAATTAATGTGTATTATTGAATTGAGTTTTTATTTACTTTGAGTTTCTATTTACTTTGAGATAATCCTAAGCATATTTTTATATTTTATTTCAGGGACTATAAAAGAGTAAGTAAAAATCCAGTCAAATTCAAAGGACTTTCAAATGGGCAAGAGTTAGAATAACCTAAGAACTTTTAATGAGTGTAGGACTCTTCAAATAAGGATAATGGGGTTTAAGAGTAATTCGGATCAAAGAGAAATAGTTAGAATCCAACACGCTCTAGGAGACAGTCTGGATATACTTTAGTATTTTGCGTGGAACTTCCTACTCACATATTGGATTGATACGATTCCAGATGTGTTGGAAAGCTAACTTAAAGGACTACGACTTTGTCTCCAATAAGAATTTCCAAATTCAAATTCCTGAAGTACATACGTGGTTGCCAAGATAAGTCCTAACATTTAGACGATTTTTCTAGGCAAGAATCATGAAAATATTAGGGTTTCTTTCCTACCCTATATAAGTATATCAAGAGGAGGCTAAAAAGAGGAGAGGAATTTAATTGTCATGGGCGCCATTTGCTTTACTTTTCTCTTGAGATTTTTGTTGTCCAATATATTTATGGGTAACTAAATTCTCAAATAGGGTTACGGATGAACTTGTACATTAGATGGTTTTTGTAATTTAGTTTTAATTTATGTATTTGATTTTCAATTACTAAAACTCTTTTGTTTTATCATTCTCAATTCATCGTTGATATTCTCTTGTCCGAATAATCATAGAATTTATTATGTTTATGGATTCAGTCATATTTTTTCTATTGAATGGATTAGTTCTTTGATTATGTTTGAATCAATTATTTATCTATATTAATTTAATTCTTTACTGCAATATCGCTCCCAAAATATATTGTTGTCGTAGGATTTTCTTAATAGTAATAACAATTTACATATTTTAAAAGTGGTAAATGATTTTTCAAAGGGTTATATTTGGTATAATCTTGGTTTATAAATCTATATCTTTCGATTGAGAATTTTGGGAATTGAGTTTCCAATTGAGTTATCCAATGAATTAAGAATAATTAAAATACCGGATTTGTGCAAGGGATTCCTGACGCTCTACTGTTTATCAAATTTAAGTACTTTTTCCATTAATCATTTTGCTTCACTTTAATTTATATTTAAAATTAATCTTTATTCTCCATTAATCATTTGATATTTTTCCTTAGTTTCTTTGTATTCTTCTACTATTCTTTTAATTTGTCTTTCTGTGGAATTGACACCCCAAAGCTGTGCTACAAATACCGCGTTATTTTTTGGGCGTAATCAACACTACTCATTGTCCAGCTTTTTCCAAATTGAAATTCTGCTTGAAGATTTGCCATCTGCGCCCTTGTGCAGCACTTGCTCAAGTAAAAATCTCTTTGGCATATTGTCACACCCACTTTTCACCCAAAGAAATCAGTTTCATGATATTCCCAAAGATTTGTTTGCTTTATCATGGGTCTTTCTCATTTATTGGATTTTTTCTAATTTTGCAGTAGTCTTCATACCTGAGAAACATACCAGTGGTAATTATGTCATCCGAGAATGTGCCTTCAAGGATCAGCAAGTAAATATTTTGTTTTATTTTATTTTATTTATTCCTTAGGAATTTGATTTCTTATAGCCAATAACCAAGAAGGAGGAA
>QEOT01000199.1:811-24462 GCA_003123785.1 Pterocarya stenoptera
AGTTGAATGGGCTGCATTTGAGGTAACTTGACTGCAATAGTAATCCTGCAGAATAACAGATGGTTTTCGAATTCTTGTTGATTTTCTGAGTTGAGGTAGATCACTAGAAATGTGATTATTTTGAGATATAGACACATCTTGATTAGTGTAGGAATGAAGATTATCATTAGTAGAAGTTGATGAAATAGATGAATTAAGAAGAACAATAGGATTGGTGGAAACATAAGAATTGTTTTCTGATGGTGGGAATAAAAAAGTATGACTTTGTGGATTTGAAGGTGTTTCTGTAAAAGGTAGAATATTTTCATAGAATTTGACATTTTTGGAAATGAACACTTTATTCGTATTAAGATCCATTACTTTATAACCCTTTACATTAGATGGGTACCCGAGGAATATACACTTGATAGCTCTAGGATCAAACTTATGTCTGTGATTATGAAATGTAGAAGCAAAGCAAAGGCAACCAAACACCTTTAAATGGGATAGTTTTGGTGTTTTATTAAAAAGAATTTCATAAGGAGTTTTATTATTAAGAAGAGGGGTAGGTATCCTGTTGATTATATGGGCTGCTGTGAGAACACAGTCACTCCAAAAAGATAATGGAATATTTGATTGAAACATTAATGCTCTAGCTGTACTAAGTAAATGTTGATGCTTTCGTTCCACTGTTCCATTTTGCTATGGGGTTTCTACACAGCTTTTTTGATGTAAAATTCCATTTTCATTATAAAAATCTGTGAGGAAAAATTCAAGTCCATTTTCTGACCTTATGGTTTTAATAGCAACATTGAACTGAGTTTTTATCAGTATACAAAAGGTTTTTAGCAGAAAAGGAACCTCAGACTTAGCTTTAAGCATGTAAACCCAAGTACATCGTGTGAAATCATCAACAATTGTCAAGAAGTATTTATAACCTGAGTAAGAAATAGTTGCAAAAGGACCCCATATGTCACAGTGAATCAAATCAAAAATTTTATTAGATTTTGTATATGATACAGGGAAAGGTAATCTTCTTTGCTTTGCCAAGGGACAGATATCACATATATGTTGACAATCCATAGAGATGGAAGAATCTAAGTGTTTGAGGGAAGAGAGTCTAGAGAAAGATACATGGACTAATCTATAGTGCCATAGATCCAAAGATTTTTGAGAAACAGCAGAGAAATGGACTGAATTGGATTTAGAAGTTGTGCAGGAAGGTACAAAATGATATAGTCCTTGTTTCTCAAATGCAATCCCAATCATCCTCTTCTGTGATTGGTCCTACAAGAGACAGTGAGTTCCAAAGAAAGATAAAGAAAGATTAGATTGTTGTGTTAGCTTAGAAACAGATAAAAGATTAAATGAAAAAGAAGGTACACACAAGACATTTTTCAAGAAAAGGTTATTGGAAATACAAATTGTACCAATGTGTGTGGCTGGTATAATCTGTCCATTAGGTAGATTTATAGATATATTGATAGGTTTAGGAGGAAAACAATAAAAATTTGGTGAACAGATCATGTGATCTGTTGCACCAGTATCTAATATCCAAGAGTGATCTGGTATAACCGAAACAGAGTTGCAGAAAAAATTACCAGAGAATTGGGCAGAAGTAACAAGGTTACAGGCTAATGTATTCTGGATATTTGAAGAGGGCTGAGAAGATTGTAAGGAGTTGGCAAGAGCTAAAAGTTTATTAAATTCTTCGGAAGTTAAAGAAACCATGTGAGACTCATCCTTATTTTGATCACAGATTTCATTGGCTGAAATGGCAGCATGTGCAGCAGGATGATTTCTTTTCCCTTTTGGTCCAGTCCAGCCAGGAGGATATCCATGAAGTTGGAAGCACTTGTCAATAGTGTGTCCATTATACCCACAATGTGTACAATGGAGTGAAGATTTCTTGGCCTTTTCTTTCGAGAACTTGAATTGGTTTGCTGCTGGAGTAGAGAACTGCTTTACCATCAATGCATGAGTTTCATTTGAAACTGAGTTGGTCAGTTGCCTTTGGCTCTCTTCTTGAAGTAGTAAAGAAAAGACCTTTGCCATTGTTGGTAATGGTATGGAAAGAAGTAACTGACTTCTGATAGATGCATAGGACTCGTTTAAGCCAACAAGAAATTTCAGAACATAATCTGATTGTTGCCTTTGTAACAGAAAAGGAAAGATGTCACATGTACAACTTGATATTTTTCCACAAGTGCAAGTTGGGAAGGGACGAAAACTAACATATTCATCCCATAATGCTTTGAAGGCACTAAAATATTCAGTAATAGATGAAGAGCCCTGGTTTATACAACTCAAAGATTTTTCAAGATGGAAGACTCTTGGTCCATCACTTCTTAAGTACCGGGTCTTTAGTTCATTCCAAAGATCAAGAGCTGAGTTCACATATAACAAGCTATTTCGAATATCTTTGGAAATGGAGTTTATCAACCAAGAAAGTACCAAATTATTGGCCCTCATCCATGCTGTGTAAAGAATTGACTGAGAAGGATGTGGAGGTCGAATTGATCCATCAATGAATGCTACTTTGTTCTTGACAGATAAAGCAATTGTGATGGAACGGCTCCATGCAACATAGTTATCACCACTGAAAATCTCTGAGACAAGGAGAGCACCAGGGTTATCACTAGGATGTAGATAATATGGACTTGATGAATTATCTGATGGATTATTTGGTGAAATTGAATCTGCAGAATCTGTAGAACTGATAGAAGCCATTGCAAGAAAGACAAGAAGAATAGGAAAGAATAGAAGAATCACTACAAGAAATCAATGTAGTACAGAAAATCTTGAAGAAAGAATAGATTTCCAGTAGAGAAAGAGAGTTGCGGAATGTTTACTAATCTGATACCATGTCAATGTTCTCATAAACTAGAAAGGAAAAATATGAAGAGTAGAAAACTGAGATGTACGTAGGCTATCTGAAAAGAAATTGTATTATTGAATTGAATGAATTGATCATCTGAGTACATCTATTTATACTGAAAATTAGGATAACAGAAAATAACTAACTAATGTATATTGTCTACTTTAGCCTTGGCCTTTTCTTCTTTGGACTTTAACTCCATGTTTTCTATGTGGGATGCTATACTCCAACATATATATATATAATTCTTATATATATATATATATAGTTATGTGTGTGTGTACACGTACCTCATACCACTTCATCTCCCATTGCATTTGCAAGGCTTCCCCAGGAATTAGCCAAGGCTTATAGGCTGCAGCAACCTTAGCCGCGAGATGAAAGGCACTATTCCCTTCCTTATCCACTACACGAAACACGCTGTCTCTATTCAGGATATTTCTTTGCAGTAAGAGTTTATATATATGGGGTTGCCTGTTCTCTACTGCCAACAGCACTGCATTCTTGTCTTCTGCATTCACATCGTGTATGGCAACCGGAACCAATTCCAGAATTTTCTCCACAATTTCCTTTACACCATTTTTAGCGGCGATTAATATTGCAGTCTCGGGTTCACTTTTTTTCTTCCCTGCTATATATATTAAAAAGAAAGTTTAGTACTGTAACAACAACAACATTAACAAATCTTAGATCGATCAAGGGACTTATCATGAGGCCTTGTTTGCTTTCACAAATGGTTTCATCTTATCTCATCTCATCTCATTTAAACAATATTTAAAAATTATTCAAACACAAATACTTCCATTTCAATTTTTCAATTTTTTCATCTAATCATTACAATTTTGCCAAACTTTCAAACAAAACACAAAAAACAATTCAACTTTTTTAAATTCAAAAAAAAAAGTATTATATTAAAAAATTATATTATTGTAATATTTTAACTTTATAATATTTTTACTCAATTTTTTCTCTCTCATTTCTCAAAACTCTATAAAAACATCTTAATTCAAACCATTTCATTACTATTCACAAACTATTTCACTATTATTTACAGATTTCTCATCTTATCTCATATATATATATATATATATGTATAACCAAACGAGGGGGTCGACTTAGTTTGGAATTGGAATTAGCTAGTTACTTACCATCCGCAACTGACTCTTTACTAATCACAAGAATCAAATGAACTCCTCCATCTAATTGGGAACTTAATTAATTTGTACGCATATCAGAAAGAACTATGAGTGATCGTGGATTGTTATACGTACCTTCTCTGTTCTCAGCTTCAGAATGATCATGAATATTATCATACACATGTAATGGGTCTGTTTCCCGCAGATCGTCTTTTGATCTGGCCGGCACTGTATCTTTGGCTATATCTGACGGTTGTGAGGGCTTCTTCCCAGCGTGATAAAATTCCGACATGTTAGCGCCCTGTAGAAGATGGTTCATGATCTGACTAGACAGTGTGTGTTTCTCCTCGTATATCTTCCTTATAGTGGGAAATCCTTATTAATGTAACACAGAAAATAATATAAATAAGAAATTAAAAATAATAATAATACTATTATATAAAACTATAATATTAGCTAGGTACGTAATTATTAGATATGATTAGAAGGACAAAAAAAAAAAAACAGGTAAAAACAGGATAAAATCTTTGTGAACATTCCAATAGAAGTAGTTAGTTCTACAGATCACAAACCTCCTCCAAGAACGATCAACACTATCCTGTATGCAAGCTTGAGAAAATTGCAGCGAACGCCATAATTAGCTGGAAAAAATCGACGGTTCCAAGCTTCAGTGGTAGTGGTAACTTTGGATTCTGCAGAAGATACGTACAAGTAATTTATGTATCTACTAGGCCTATAAATACAACCATAAAAAGAATATAATTTGACAACAGCACGTTGCTTGATGTATTTACGATAGTCGATAATATTTATCAATTTTTTTATAATTATAAAATGGATTTGATGAAATAAAAGTATCATGATATGTCAATTTATGAATATTATTTTTATAATTCTTTCAATAAACCGACCATTTGATCTCATGCATGCCAAAATAAAAAATTTCAAAAGTTCTAGTTAATTTATACCAGGCTAACCTCTTGAAGATTGAATTCTGAAACTAGGATTGAAAATTTCATGTGATCATTAATTTTTTAAAAAAATTTGATGTAATCCTTTGAAAATTTGACTGACAATTATTATATGTATACATGAACATGATATTTATGTTTTCTGATCCCATGCATGATTACCTTCACAATCATGCTCCATACTACGAATATTTCAACAAAGTATTGGCAATATTAGTTGATGTAACTTTTATGGAGATCACATACATATTTTGGCCATAAAGAGATTTTACAAAAATAAATTCATAAACTGATGTAAATAATTTTATTATAAAATAAATCTAACGATTTACGTAAAATTACGTTATTTTAATTTTGTAAAATTCCTTAGCTAACGATTGTCTCGTGAGAATATTACGAGTTGCTTGCCTGGATTTATTGTAGATGTTTCAGGGTTCTCTTCAGCGGTCTGTACTTCAACATGTAATCCCATTGTTATTTCAGGGTTCTCTTCAGCGGTCTGTACTTCAACATGTAATCCCATTGCGAGTCGTACTTGAGGAGAAAAAAGAGGTTCGATCAGTAGTGTACATGCGCATATATGGCAAATGAATCAAAATAACAAAAGTTGTTCCTAGCTAGGGCAGTTGTGTTTTTTGAATTTACATAAATAGTTTGAGTCGTTTATTTATACACTTATACATAACTATATATTCTCACGAGACTACTCATGTATATTCGAAGGAACTTAAACCACATTTATCTGTACATCAGAAATAGTACAATTCCCTCTTAATTTTTCAAATATTAAATCAAGATGTGATCATAATTCGAGCATATACAAGTTAAGCATAGTTTAAAATAAGTTTCACTCATTTAATAAAGGAGAATATTGCTAGGACCACAGAGAAAGCTGATCTGGTCCTACATTGTACCGATAACTTTTCTTCTCTTTTTTAATTTTTTTTAAATATTTTTTAAACCCCTTTAAACATTTAAAAAAAATCATAAATTCATTCAAAACACTTCCTTAAACATTAAATATAAAAATAAACACTTGAGATCGGTAGCTTCTCTGAGACAGTGTGAGAAGCATTTTCCTTTAATAAAATGTTTGAAGCCGACTCAAGTTTTTACAGTACTTAAGCTCGGGCTGTTCATGTTCATTACAGCCCCAGTTGTTCCGCACCACTCTCTGCTAATTAAGCAGATGTAAACTATAAGAAAATTAATTACCAGTTAAGAAAAGAGAAAAGAAAAATGAGTTACATACAAAATGTAAAGAAATTCCAAAACAATCGATAGAAGTCGTTGCATGTTCTGTAGTTCTCAGGATAATTATTTGGATTCCTTTCGTAGGCGGGAAGTCTTTCTATCGGTTGCATAGAGCGCTGGAAAAAATGATCATCCGGTTCCATCACCTTGTGCACGTCAACATATATGCCTTTCAAAGTAACAACATGGAATGATTATAATCCGACATTGATGTCACCAAGCAAAAAAATCATGCTATCCCAGCAGATCGAGAAATCCGATAATTCAGTACGGAATGGATAATAATAATCATGTACAACGTACAAAAAAGAAATGCTACTCATGCATCGTTCCCACACTACACATGTCATTTGTCATTCTTGTCATTCTATTTGAAAATATATATTTATACATCAATATGTTTTTTTTATAGGCAGTACACATCAATATATATTTGTGTTTAAATAAAAATGTAAAAATGACAAATCACGTGCTGATGTATGATATAGAGAAAGATAAGTAGAATTTTTTACAATCGAATTTTTCACAACAAAAACATATATATATATATTATTGTAGGCTAGCATATATATATATATGTATATATATAATAAATGTTTTAATTAAAAATAAATTTCAAAAAAATAAATCTACAAATCGGGCGTGATATATTTAAATTCAAAAAAATAAATTCAAAAGAGGTAATATTTGCCTTGGGAGTAGTGATACACACACAACACATTACACAACACAATTTACAACAATGTTATAAAATGAGGGTATTTTTATAAAATGATGTTACTTTTATAAGATGTTTTACAAAAATACCCTGCATTTAAAATATAGTTGTGTAAAGTGTTGTAAAAAATGTTGTGTGTTGATCATTTTCCTTTGCCTTGGTGTTATGTACGTACACTTATAAATGATTCGTTGGAAAAATCCAAGGCGGCTGCCGCTTGGGAAAGCTGAAGGCTTGTCCGCTAGTAGATGGAGAGGTGTGATTCCATCCTCATCGACTGCGTTTACCAGTACTCCTTCCTTGTCCAACTCAATTATTCGCAATGCCAATTCTGTCGACATGTGAAAACGAAGCATTAATTCGATCTTTACCCATCTTAATTGTAATATTTATTATAAAAAAAAAAAAAAAACAAAGATACAATAATAATACGAGAAAAGCTGGGGAGCGGTCCGGCTGCTCTCGTTCATTAAGCAGTCCTCCAATAATTATGCACCAATTAAGTATTTTATAGTGTTTATTCTAGACTTGTATACACCTGATGAGAGACATAGATCCTCCTCCGTTTCTCTTTATCTCTATGTGGATATGTCCTCTCTCTCTCTCATCTTCTTCTCCCTCCTCCCGAATGCCTCTTGCGTGCCCCCTTCTCTCTTGTGAATAATCATCTCTCATTTTCTTAATTCTCCTTTATATACTCCATGGCTCAAGACCCATTTCTCCTACATTAAAGTCCTTCACCCAGAATTGTTATGATGCATATGAACGGCCAAAAAGGCAAAAAGAAAAGGAAAAAATCGATCACAAAGGCTATCCCTCTAATCCCAAAAAAAGGGTCTCTAAATTAAAGTTGTGTGTTTTGAGTGGCTGCAGGGGCGTCTGCCTGTATTATGCCCTAGTTTATGCAGCATATTTTAAAGACAATGATAAAAGTGGGGTGCTGCTCTTCCAAATTTAAAGCATTTTAGATTTGTGTTGGCATCGTGTCAGCTGGAGATGAGAGGGGCTGCAAGTTTGTGAAGGAGATGAGGGGTTTGTGAAGGAGAAGACTCAGAGTCTACGACAGGCTCTGGAAGTGGCTGCAAGGCGACCCAGACGGAGACGAAATGACGAAGAGGGTTGGAGAGACGAAATGAGGAAGAGCTTGGTCTAGCGTGTGGTGATTCTGTGTGATGAGTTCTAATTAATCTATTGTGTTTTCTCTTACGTGTCATCGTCTCAATAGAGGGCTGCTTTTCCACCTTTAACAGCCCGACCGTCCTGCAGCGTTTCTCTAATAATATTACTCACCCAAATGGTCTCCAGAAATGGCGCGGTGAAGAATCGTGTCACCACGTGTTTTCCTGGAATAACTGTAGTGCTCATTTGGGGGACACAAATGGTAGAGGCATTGGAAGGCTTGTTTTTTGCCGAAGAACACTGCCGTGTAAAGAGGAGTCTCTCCCTCATTGTTACGTTCTCCGATTAATGAAGAATCAACGCTTGCTATGCACTTACACATGGGCTCATTCCCCATTAGGGCAGCAATATGGAGAGCGGTGTTCCCTCTCTTGTTTTTAGTCCTGAGTAGCATTTCGTGATTTGGTTGTTCAGATATGATATTTGTGAGTTTTTGGACCGTCTCCACTTGATCGCCGGAGACAGCTAGGTGTAACAGTGTGTCCTCCAACCTGGTGATCCCGGCCACCAGAGACCATGGGGTTTCCGTACATATATCGACAACTTCATCCCATCTCCCTTTCATGGCCTTTTCGAACAATACGTTCCCCAATTCTGGATTCGTTAGATGATCTGTCATCCTCGGATCCAATATTGTTGCTCTCCTTTCCAATTCTAGTGCTAGGATGAAGCTAGGAAGCCAGACAAAATTTAGATATATGGATATATGGCATACAGCCGATGACAGTACTACTGGTACTGGTGGGTACCGACACGCGCGTGTTGATTTATACTCAAGAAACCAAATCCTGTGCCGTTCACACTTTCAAACCAGCACTTTGTTCGATATGTAAATAAAAAGGAAATATACATCTAAAAAGAAAGATTATTCCATGAATGCATGGGAAGTGGATTAAGAAATGATATTTATAATTATAGAGTTCATAAATACTGCACACTCTTTTAAATAAAGTGAATAAATATAAGATCTACATAAAAAAAATTAATTTTTTAATAATAAATCTTACTTTTTTTCAAAATGAGTGCATGACACTTGTAGATCAACCCATGATAGTATCTTATAGCATTACTTTGTAATAATATTTATTGAACATTTAAGCCTCATTTGGGCGATGAGATGAGGTGTGAAATCTATGAATAATAGTGAAATGGTTTGTGAAATTGTGAATAGTAGTAAAATGGTTTGAGTTAATATGTTTTCTTAAATTTTGGAAAATAAGAGAGAAAAAATTGAATAAAAATATTATAAAGTTAAAATATTATTATAGTATAATTTTTTAATGTTATATATTTTTTTTATTTGAAAAAAAGTTGAATTGTTTATTCTGTTTTGTTTGGATGTTTAAAAAAGTTGTAATGATTAGATAATGATTAGATGAAAAAGTTGATGATTTCAAATTGAAAAGTATTTGTGTTTAGAGAAATGATATTTGTAATCATACAGTACTGTGCAAGTGGCGCACTCATTTTGAAAAAAGGGAAATACTTTAGACACAAATATAAATCCATAAATTGATATGGTTTGATGTGGTACGCAAATCGTAAAGTTTTTTTTATTGTAAAGTAGATCTAACAGATCACATGAAATTACATCAGTTTGTGGGTTTACTTTGTGTAATCTCTTTGTATATGTAACAGTTAGTTTGAAAAATATGAATAAATATGGGACACATATGAAAAAAAATTAATTTTTAATAGCAAATCCCACTTATTTTCAAAAGGAGTGTGCAGACTTTTCACAACTTATAACTATCTCTAGCACTAGTTATTTGTTTAAATAATGTTTGAAAAGAAAATGAGATGAAATAAATTGAGATAGGTTCTCAAACGAGACCTTAATGTTGTCCAAAACATTTATGTACATAATATATATATATAATAAATATTATAGGATGCATAATTAATAAATAAGTTTATCGGACGACATAAACCAACCATTGTTAACGAATCAAATGCATCACAAAGTATAAAATACCATGTCGGACATGACATGACAACAATTTTTACAATTGTTTTTTATAATCTTATATATTTTAAATAATTGAAGTGTATGTCCGTACAATAATAATCCTTTCATAGCTCTGTTTTAAAAAAAATATCTTCCATTTAAACAATTATAAAAAATAAATATTTAAAAAATGGTTGTCTTTTATCATCCTCTATGAGATAGGCCCTGCAAGACTTGGAGCTCCAAGCAAGGTATGTTCCAAGTTGCTTTTCACAGTGTACGTGATTCTAGCTTCTTTCCCTAAACAAAAGAACGATAGTCTCACTTTTAAAAAAGAGAAAGGGAAGGATATGTATGTCTCATGCATGCATGGCTTTTTAAATTAATAGAGAAAGCATCATATATATTTTCGACACAACACTGAACCAAAGGTGGCAGCTTAATATTGTTTCTCATTAACATATAATATATTTTAGTTTTTCATCCTTTTTTCTTAAGTTATTTTTTGTTGTAATTCATTTTTTTAATTATAAGTTCTAACCCAATATATATGTTCGTTATTGTTCATTTCCTGGTTCTTTCCAGAAAAAGAATATAAATATATATATATATAATTAAATATATCCCGTCATAAATTAGGTTAGAAAATTTGAAGTAAAGGAGAATAATAATCCTATATGCAAATTGAAGGGAAAAAAGATGCATGCCCAACTCAACTCAATTCAACTCAGTTCAACATCTCAAACTCATCTCAACTCATCTCAATTCATCATTATAACTTTTTTAAATTCCCAATACAAAATATAATAAACAATTTAACATTTTCAAATTCTAAAATAATAATAATATTAAAAAGTAATATTCTAATAATATTTTTTTATCTTAACTCAACTCAGTTCAACATCCAAACGCAGCATTTAGTTCCAGTTGAAGCTTGCCCACACTACAAGAAAACTGCTTATTTGCAGCCAGTTAATTCCAGCGAAATGACTATTTACAGCTAAAATGAATCTATTTTGGTCATAAATGGTATTTTCGCAGCAATTAAATAACTCTAAAAATCCGATTTTCTTGTAGTGCCAAGATCGATACAAGAGATTTAATACATATATTAATGAGACTAAAAAAATCGATAATAATTCTCCAAAGAAGTCTAAGGTGCAGTTTGGTTAGTGAGATAAGATGAAATATTTTTAGATGAAAAGTGAAAGTTGAATAAAATATTATTAGACTATTATTTTTTAATATTAGTATCATTTTGAAATTTGAATAAATTGAATTGTTTATTATATTTTGTGTAAGAATTTTAAAAAATTATAATAATGAGATGAGATGAAACACTTTTACTATCCAAATAGAATAATTAAAGGTTTTAGTAGTAGTTTCTGAAAAACACCTTCCACTTATCGATAGAACATGTCACGAGAAATTAGGAAAATGTTTTTTAAATTGATAATTTTTACGGATGAAAAGGAGAGATTATTATTATTTATTTATTTAATAGTTGAGAAATTAATTATTAATAAATTGATTTTATTTTTTTTTTAAAATGCTTAAAGATGCATATAAAATAATTAAAAATAAATTTTTAACAAAAGTACATTTGTACTTTAAAAAAGAAAAGCGATATGTATTCTATATGTCTCGTGATCAGTCGCGTCTCGACTTTCTATATGTTTTCTTTACTTTTTTTAATAGAATAAGCAAACTATTGCCAAAAATATTCATGAATTTATACAATCCATTGTTGGAATGTATATTAAATAATTAAATTTATTAAAAGATAATTTGTGATATGAAATGACATTGTCTCGAAATTTTAAATTAATGTAAAAATTAAATTTGTCTATTTATAATATATATTAACACTTTTCATTTATGCGTGGCCGCTAGAATCCCTCTTAAAAAGTTAAGTAAATCTATTATGTAAAATATTTAATTAATTGAATGAAATGTAGAATCAGAAATTTAAAATCCATACCTTTATTCTAATCTCTTGAAAACAACACTTGTCCAAAAGATTTAAATAGAGAAAATGAAGTGTTTTAATATCTTCGTTATTAAATTAATTAAAAATATGATATGGACTACTCGTTATTAAATTAAAAATATCGTCCGTTTTAAAAATAATTGTAACAAATGTTGTGTCTTAGGCCTCCCCTGACTCCTCTGCCATTGGCCCAGCATGACTTTTGTTTTTCAGTTCTTCTACGAACAACCGACAGTCAATAAGTCTATTTACAACCGCCTGGTGCGAAACCGGCGTAACCGGTGCAATAAAAAAATGCATTCTCTCTCTTCAGATGCAGATGCAAATATTGCTTTTTTTACAGGATATATACTTATTTTCCGTTATTCTTCAGGACTACGCAAATCCGATTTGAGAATGGAGAAATCGAACGGAACTCTGCTCTCTTCGCCGTCGTATATTTCTTCTTCTATTTTTTTTTTTCTAAACAAGAGCGTACGTGACGACGACAATGCAGTGAGGAAACGGAAGACTCAAAGACGACAACGACGCAGTGAGGAAACGAGAGACCCAAACATGACAACGATGATGCAATAAAAAAATTTATTCTCCCCCTCCCTCTCTTTATTCTCCCCGACTTCCATGAATTAGCCCATCTGGTGCTTGTGGTTGTGCAGAGTTGGGTTGCAATCTTCTGGGGCTCAAACTGACAGGCGACGAGAGACTAATCCAGTGAGACCGAGCTGGCGAATCGGAAGTCGAAGACGCCTAGAGTGTCGAAGGCAGGAACTGGAATCACTGCATTTTTTCTCCTTGGCCATAAACAATCTCCGGGAGCCTGATCCAGTGAACTCAACGACAGGAGAATGGCGAGTAAAACTCCTCTTCTTCCTCCAAATCAGCGGCGGAAGCTGGTAGAGCTTCAGAGAACTCAGCTTCCAAGTATCCAAATCGCCGAGAGTCGACCAGCGTGCCTAGGTACAGAAACTCGGAACTGCTGGCGGCTACAGTGATAGTCCCATTACCTCTTTCGCCATTCTCTTGGAACAACCTGCTACTATCATCAGACCTGAAAGTCTTGTCTTGGGCGAAATCACGACGCCGCAAATGGAAGAAAACCGCAGCCCCGAAGAATACAATGTCTGATACGGCAGTAGTGACAAATACTGCAACGAGCTTGGAAGAAGTGTACTTGGAAGAGGGGGGATTGAGGGAGAATGAGGGAGGAGATGTTGGCAGGGAAGGAAGCAAAGGAAGCATGGGAGGGAGGAGGAGGGGGTAGGGGATAGGACGAAATTACCCTCTATTTTTTATGTTTCAGTCGATTTCTCATTATTTATTTATTATTATTTTTTAAACACGTGGCAAGCCGATTCCCCGGGTTCTCACCCCCCAGTTGCATGTAGCAAGATTGTTTCCAATATTGGCCACACCTACAATATTATCATTTTGCTTGGAATTGGTCAACAACGGCCGTCTTTTGGAAAGTCATTTCCTTTTCTCTCCCTTTCACCATTTCTTGAATTTCTTTGATAACTCTTACTAGTACGTTAACGTGGGTTTTCTTTGTCTTTCTGCTCGAACTCTTTCTTTGACCCTATCACTCTCAAGTTGGCTTGTGTTTTCATCTGATATATGTAAGAGTTTTATTTAAATTCTGTGTCCCACACACCCATCTTGATAGAGTTTGAAATAGCTCAAAACTTATCAGTTACAAGATGAGTTATAATGGGATAAGGAAACTCTTAAGAGATAAGATTAACTCTATATCTCTAATCACAGTCAAACACAAACTCTTAGATTTCTTGATGGCCAGAAATTTATAAATAGCACTGAGGGGTTAAAGGGTTCTCACCTATAACATAAGAGTGTCTCTAGCCATCGGGAGACACTTGTGAGGCTAAGTTGCTAGGGTGATCATTCTCTCATAGTCAGATTAATTTCTTCATCAAACAGATGGAGAAAGGTACGTGTTCAATTATTATTATTTTATTATTGTGGATCATAAGAAATCAAAGATCTAATTATTAATGCTCATGTTAAAATATTTAACATGTGGTATCAGAGCTTTAGGTTGTAGATTTTTTATGATCTCTTTAAAATGTAAACATATGCTTTCGTGAACTGTGATTTTATTATATTGCGAAAGACTGAAAATATTATTGTGACCTGACAAAATATTTTATGACGTTGATGGAAAGAAATCAAACTCTGCTTTTACAAAAGGATATATAGTGAAAGATTGAGAATCATTAATGTATTTCGGTTTTGGTGTACCTATTAGCATAATTTGCATTTGACTTTATTGGGTGTAATTCATATATTGTATACGTTGCCGGTTGCTGCGTGTTGAGGAATTGTTGTGTAAGGAGGTTGAGGAACCACTTGTAGCCGCTGTGTGTGGGCAGAGTACCGTGTGTGGTGGCTGGTGTCACCATGCCGGTCGCTCAACTCGTACGGCGACGTAAAAAGGGTGGCGTAAGGGGCTATACAGACCGAATGGGTACTGCAGCTAATGGTTTTCCTCAATTTATTTTCTGTTTACTCTATTTGGTTGATATAAAAACAGAACAGTTTTCGGCATTGGGAGGAGGGTGAGAACCTCCTCCTTGTCGTTTCTGTGGTGGCGGCGCAGAGGGCTTTAAAGCCCAGTGGCCGCCGCTATAGGTTTGAAAAAAAATAAAAAAAGGAGGAGGAGAACCGTGAGTGGAGGTGGACCTCGGCGGCGGGAGGAGGCTGGGTATGCCATGCCATCTCTTCCTCGCTAGCGATGTCCATCGTTGCGCCGAATCGAGAGAACCTCTGCTCTGCTGCGGCGCCAAGAAGAAGAAGTGTAGAAGAAGAGAGAAACCCGTAGGGATTCTTCTAAAATTTTAAAGGGCTTGGGCCATGGGCTTTGGCCCTTCCCGAGAGAGAAGAACGGGCTACTGATGTGGCCTAGCCTGGAAGAAGAAATTAAAAAAAAAAAAAAAAAGAGGGAGGAATCGAATTGGGCCTGGCCCTGTACAGTAGGCCCAGATCAGGGTCTGTTGACCGGCTCATCACTGAACCGGATTGAGGCTCGGGTTACTGGACCGGACTGGTCAGATTATATTTTTAATATTTTATTAAATTAAATTATAAAAAAAATTTTTGAAATTTATTTTCTGTTATATATATGTTGTTATTGTTAAATACATGTGTTAAATTAATTTTCTTTACATGTTATTATTGGTATATGCATGTATTAAATTAAATTTTATACATGTTATTATTGTTAAATACATGTATTAAATTAATTTTTTCTATACATGTTATTATTGTTAAATACGTGTATTAAATTTTATGTACATGCTACTATTATTAAATATATGTATGAATTGATTATTTTGACTCTTATTATTATGACATGCATATTTGTTTATCCAATATAGGGTAAATGATTTACATTAAAATTTAAGAAAATATTGGTTGCCCAAAGGTACATATTTTCTTAATTTTGATGACAAATCATTAAACCTATAGTAAGGTGGATATGATGGAGTGAACACTTTGTGTGTCAAGATCTACTCCCAAAGGAAGGTCTTGATGACACTTCTAGTTCATCCATCAAAAGTAAAGTGGGAGGGAACACTTTATATGTTAGAGTTTACTCCCAAAGGAGAATTCTGATGATACAACTAGTTCATCCACAGAATTTAATACTGGTGAGAACACTTTGTGTATTAAGATCTACTCCCAAATAAGGGTTTTGATGACACTATTAGTTCATCCATAATTGTTTAAATTCTGATTATTGTTTATAAGTGTCTAACTCAAAGCATTATGTGACAAATTTCTTGCAATAAGTGTACCTACATCACTACACTCATAGACTTCATCTGTTCTTGTTTTGAATGGCTCTAATTTTTCTGAATAGGTTGAGAGAGTCAGGTTCACCTTAGGAGTCCTTGACCTGGACTCATCACTTACGAGTCCAAAACCACCACCCATCACTGAGACTAGTAACAAAGATCAGAGAGAGTTATCTAAACAATGGGAGAGATCCAACAGGCTGAGCTTAATGTTCATGAAAATGACCGTAGCTGAAAATATAAAAAATTCACTCCCTAGTACTAAGGAAGCCCAAACCTTTTTGAAAAATGCTGAGGAAAGGTTTCGGTCTGCAAATAAATCTTTAGCAGGAACACTTATGGCTAGACTTACCACCATGAAATATGATGGTGCTAAAGGAATGCAAGAGCATATCCTTGAAATGACAAATATTGCCGCCATATTGCAAACCCTGGGAATGAAAGTAGAGGAATCCTTCATTGTTCAATTTATCCTGAACTCATTGCCACCTCAGTATGGTCCATTCTAGATGCATTATAATACTATTAAAGATAAATGGAATGTGAATGAGTTGACAAGTATAGTAGTTTAGGAAGAAGCGAGACTGAAACAACAAAGACATTACTCTGTAACCAAAGAAACTGGAAAGAAAAAACACCATTATGGCAAAATGAAACGAACTGGACCACCGAAAGGAAAGCAGCCTGGGAAAGTTAATCAGGTTGAGCATAATAGTAGCAAATGCTACTTTTGTGGGAAGCAAGGACACATGAAAGTTGAGTATCCGAAACGTAAGGCTTGGTTTGAAAAGAATGGTAAGTCACTTGCCTTTGTATGTTTTGAATCAAATCTTGCAAATGTTCCCACTAACTCTTGGTGGCTAGATTCAGGTGCTAATGTTCATGTTTCCATAACCATGCAGGGATACCTTAAGCCAAATACCAAACCCCAGTGAGCGATTCATCTTTATGGGAAATGAGAATAAGGCTGAAGTTTTAGCCATAGGAACTTTTCATTTGGTTTTGAGTACCGGTCATTATTTAGACCTTCATAACACAGTATATGTGCTTTCTGTGGGGCATAATTTAATTTCCTTATCCAAACTAGATACTGATGGTTATTCTTTTTTGTTCCATAATGGTAGTTTCAATTTATTTATAAACAATTTATCTATTGGTTCTGGGTGTCTTTCCAATGGTCTTTATCGATTGTGCCTCGATAATACATTTGTCAAAAATACCTATACTCAGTACCATGAAACATGTATTGGAATGAAAAGAAACATGATGACTTGTGGCATAAAAGATTGGGGCACATCTCCAAAGAAAGGTTACAGAGATTAGTAAAAGAAGGGATTCTTCCGCATCTTGATTTTACTAATCTTGAAGTGTGTGTGGATTGCATTAAAGGAAAGCAAACCAAACATACTAAGAAAGGTGCCACAAGTATGAAGCTTCTTGAAATAATTCACACTGATATATGTGGACCATTCTCCACTGAATATTTTGGTGGAGAAAAGTATTTTATCACCTTTATAGATGATTTTTCACGTTTTGGATACATCTATCTGCTACATGAGAAATCTCAAGCTGTTTCAGTACTTGAGGTATTTCTCATCGAGGTGGAAAGGCAATTAGATAAAAAAAGTGAAAATCATCAGGTCGGATCGAGGTGGAGAATACTATGGAAAGTATGATGAATCGGGTCGTAATCCTGGCCTATTCGCCAAACGTCTTGAACAGCGTGGCATTGTTGCACAATATACTATGCCCGAGACGCCACAGCAGAATGGTGTTGCTGAAAGGCGTAATCGGACCTTATTGGATATGGTCAGAAGTATGGTCAGCAATTCTACCTTACCCAAATCACTGTGGGGTGAAGCTATTAAGACGACAATGTATATCTTAAACCGAGTTCCTAGTAAGTCAGTTCCAGAAACTCCTTTCGAGCTATGGACTGG
Source organism: Pterocarya stenoptera (assembly GCA_003123785.1). Taxonomy (NCBI): domain Eukaryota; kingdom Viridiplantae; phylum Streptophyta; class Magnoliopsida; order Fagales; family Juglandaceae; genus Pterocarya; species Pterocarya stenoptera. Next base: position 18,617 of record QEOT01000199.1, read on the forward strand.
TAGGACACCAAGTTTAAGGCACATGCATGTTTGGGGTTGCCCAGCCGAAACAAGACTTTACAATCCACATGAAAGAAAATTGGATCCTAGAATAGTAAGCGGGTACTTTATTAGGTACCCAGAGAGATCCAAAGGGTATAGGTTTTATTGTCCTAATCACAGTCTGAGAATAGTGGAAACAGGAAATGCCAAATTCATTGAACTTGGCGAGATCAGTGGGAGAATTGAACCCAGAGATATGATCATTGAGGAAGTAAGGGTAGATGTCCCTATACCTACATCCTCAGAAAAGATAATGGTTCCTTTAATTGATCATTACGATGATACATTGGAACATATAAGTGATCATCCATCTCAGAATGATAATACCACTAACGAACCAAGTTCGGAGTCACCAGAACAGGTTGTCTTACGCAGATCTCTGAGAGATCGGAGATCTTCTATTTCAACAGACTATGTGGTGTATCTCCAAGAATCTGAATTTGACATTGGGACAAGTAAAGATCTACTAACGTTTTCACAAGCCATAAAGGGAAGTGATTCTAGTAAATGGATCGATGTCATGAAAGAAGAGTTGAAATCCATAGATCAGAATCAAGTTTGGGATCTCGTTGAATCGCCTGAAGGAAGTAAAAGAGTCAGGTGTAAATGGGTCTTTAAGACCAAACGCGACTCAAAAGGCAATATTGAATGGTATAAAGCCAGACTTGTTGCCAAGGGTTTCACTCAGAAGGAAGGCATTGATTACAAAGATATATTTTCTCCAGTATCTAAAAAGGACTCTTTCAGAATCATTATGGCATTGGTGGCTCATTATGATTTAGAGTTACACCAGATGGATATGAAAACAGTATTTTTAAATGGAAGTTTGGATGAAGAGGTCTACATGGAGCAGCCAGAAGGCTATTCAGAAAAGGGCAAAGATCACCTAATATGTAGGCTTAAGAAATCGATATACGGGCTTAAGCAAGCTTCCCGACAATGGTACTTAAAGTTCAATGATACCATTAATGTCTTTGGATTTAAAGAAAACATTGTTGATCGATGTATATACCTAAAGGTCAGTGGGAGTAAGTTTATAATTTTGATCACGTATGTTAATGATATCTTGTTAGCTAGCAGTGATCTTGGCTTACTTTATGAAACCAAGGGTTTTCTCTCTAAGAACATTGAAATGAAAGATATGGGTGAGGCATCCTTTGTGATCGGAATCGAAATTTTTCGAGATCGAAAACAAGGTCTGTTAGGATTGTCTAAGAAAAGTTACATAGAAAGAGTTCTTGAGAGATTTGGCATGAAAAGTTGTTCATCACTGGACACTCCAATATCGAAATGTGATAAGTTTAGCCTATCACAATGTCCTAAAACTGAGTGGGAGCGTAAAGAGATGGCAAAAATCCCATATGCTTCAGTCATGGGGAGCTTGATATATGCACAGATTTGCACGAGGCCAGATATTAGTTTTGCAGTTGGCATGCTTGGGCGTTACCAAAGTAACCCAGGGATGTCTCATTGGAAAGCAGCAAAGAAGGTATTGCGATACCTGCAAGGAACTAAAGATTACCAGCTTACCTTCAGAAGAACTGATAGTTTGGAGGTAACTGGATACTCAGATTCTAATTTTGCCGGTTGCTCTGATAGCAGGAAATTCACTTTAGGTTATATTTTCTTGTTGTCTGGTGGAGCGATCTCATGGAGAAGTATGAAGCAAACAATCACTGCTTCATCTACAATGGAGGCTGAGTTTGTAGTGTGCTTTGAGGCCACAGTACATGGTTTATGGCTGAGGAACTTTATATCAGGACTTGGAGTTGTCGACTCTATAGCCAGGTCGCTGAGAATTTATTGTGATAATTCCTCTGCAGTATTTTTCTCCAAAAACGATAGGTATTCTAAAGGTGCCAAGCACATGGAACTCAAATACTTAAGCGTTAAGGAGGAAGTACAGAAACAAACAGTGTCCATAGAACATATTAGCACTATGCTTATGATAGTAGACCCATTGGCAAAGGGTCTAGTAGCGAAGCATTTTAAAGAACATGTTGATAGAATGGGTCTTATGATATAAACATGTTAATGAGCTTGTAGATGTTTTGATTTCTATTTGGACACTTAATGATATCTATTATGGTTATTTTGTTTCTGTTTTCTTGTCCTTCCACTTTATATTTACATTAAATGGTGTGGATGAATGATGACAAGATAATGTCTACAATAGACATGAATTGGAACCCAAGGCATTACAGTATTAGCCTTAATTATCCCAATTAAAGATCATGTTAAATTAAGTTACTGTTGTTGTGGTACATGAAAGGGAATTTGTTGATCATGTAACAGAGGACCGCCATGACTCGTATTGGTAGCTAGTTTGATATTGATATTACAGAACTCATAAAAAGTATTTTGAGTTATAAAGATTTCAGGAAATGAAGTTGCGCAGTATGGTTAATTTCATATGATAAACCCATGAACAGAATATATTATTTTATGGGCGTATGGGTCAAATGGGAGAATGTAAGAGTTTTATTTAAACTCTGTATCCCAGACACCCATCTTGATAGAGTTTGAAATAGCTCAAAACTTATCAGTTACAAGATGAGTTATAATGGGATAAGGAAACTCCTAAGAGATAAGATTAACTCTATATCTCTAATCACAGTCAAACACAAACTCTTAGATTTCTTGATGGCCAAAAATCTATAAATAGCACTGAGGGGTTAAAGGGTTCTCACCTACAACATAAGAGTGTCTCTAGCCATAGGGAGACACTTGTGAGGCTAAGTTGCTAGAGTGATCATTCTCTCATAGTCAGATTAATTTCTTCATCAAACAGATGGAGAAAGGTACGTGTTCAATTACTATTTTTTTATTATTGTGGATCATAAGAAATCAAAGATCTAATTATTAATGTTCATGTTAAAATATTTAACAATATATACTAATTAATTACAGAAAATAGAGCGCTGAGTTTTGGCCATTTCTTGTTGCTATATCTGAAAGTTCATTTGAATGTTGCATTCAGAAATCAACCGTGGCCTCGTAAGTGATAGGAAATGGGGGGAAACGTCGTATTTTTGCCCGCCAAACCCATTTCTGCAGAGCATTTCGAGTGAAAGGAAGAAGACCACTGAATGAAAAATGCCCAATCACATTTCGACTACAGAGCATTTAAATTGAAAGGAAGAAGCTGACCATTCTACTCCTCATTCCACTTCCAATCCCCTGTGGTACCTCAACCACTTGTGCTTCGACAAGGAACTCACTTGATGCCGAAGATGCCATAAATTTTTCTAGATTTTTATTCCTCTTTTTTTCTTCAATTTGCTAATTTATTCTCTAATTTTTGGGTATGAGCTGTTGTCCGCTTTGTGGGTTCTTGAGAACGAAAGAGTTCTGTTGTTTCATGCTGCTACTCGGACTTGAAGCTCTCTACCGAATGTTTAGGTTGCCTAGCGACATAATCGAGGAGTCCCTTTCGGGCCTTGTTGTTGCCGTGGACGTTGGTGCCCTTTACAGAAGTCTGGCCAAAGAAGATCATGGCGAAGAGGAAGAGTGCAGTGGAGAGAAAGAGGGGGCCAGAAGTAAGCCAAGATGGTGACGAAACTGGGTGCTACGAGGACGATGGAGACGATGGTGAGAGAAAGAGTGAGAGCAAAGCTGATGGGGAACTTGTACTTGAGAAGCTTTTTCGAGATCTCCATGGCTTCTTTGGTTTGGCAGAGCGAGAGAAGGAGAAGGAGATGTGTGCTGGAGTGGAGAAGATGAAGGGAAGGGAAGGGAAGGGGTTTGGTGAGTGCATTTTGAGTTATCAAATGAAACAGGACGTTTCATCTCCACGTGGACAATGGTTTCCCAAAGATTCCCCACTGCAGTTGTCTATAGCATTTTTCTTTATTTTTTGAGAGAGGCAGCCCTTAAAGCAAAGTACTTTCTATGTGGTTTTTTCTTACCGTAAGTATTCAACTCAAACCATATCAATTGTTTTATAGATCATTCTGCAAAGTCTTTTTTATTTTACTTTTTTATTTGTTTTTGGTTTCCCCCTCTTTTTTTTGTACTGTTCAGAGATTAAAAAAAAATAGTTATGTTATTAAGTATATATAGACTTCCTATAGGAAACAACATAGACATAGTGGTTGTCCAACTATATACTACACATAATAAAATATTGCCTTGGGCAAGTCACATATTGCGCATTCCCGCTTTTTTTATTCTTTTAGACATTTTATTTATGTTATGCTTGCTTTATCGAACTCATTTCATATCATGGTTCAAACGTTAAAAATCAGTGGGCTCTACTAATCCTTTTCGAAATCCAAAGAGGTTCCTATGGAGCTGAACCACTGGATCATTTGTCAATTGCTCAATCAATTACTTCTTCATAATACTAAAAAAAGATTATGTGATTTTCTTGTTATTAATTTTAATAATTATTAAAATTAAAGGCCTATACTCTTTTTTTCCTTCATCGATTTGATTCTTTCCATACGAATCTCTAGATTTTCTCTTTAAACAAAAGAACTGTAGTCTCACTCTCATTTGAAAAATACAGTAAGATGAGAAATTTGTCAATAGTAATAAAAAAGTTTAAGTTAAAATATTATTAAAATATAACTTTTTAATATTATTTTTTTGAAGTTTGAAAAAGTTAAATTATTTTTTGTGTTTTGTTTAAAAAATTGAAAAAATTGTAATGATTAGGTAATGATTAGATGAAAATTTTGAAATTGAAAAGTACTTGTGTTTAAATGATGTTTTGGGAGAAAATTATGAGAAATTTTAAAAGAGTAATACTACTTACAGTCGTGAAGTACGCAAGCATTGTGCACTTGCTTTGAAAAAGAATAAAGTTCACTATTAAAAAATTAATTTTTTTTCATTTTTTGATCCCGTATATATTCACTTTTTTCAAAATGATTTCACTGTGTTTGTACACTCACGACTGCAACTATCATTTTTCATTTTTAAAATGAGATGAAATTGGATGATGTGTTTCCCAAACAAACACATAATTTACCAAAGAAGCCATAAAAGCTCCCATATATGCATGAGTTGAAGCTTCCGGACTAAGATAAGAGAGATCGATAATGTAACATCCCGTATTTTAGTGTATTTTTTAATGAAGGATTATTTTAATTGATTTAAGGATTTGTATCTTGTTTTAAAATTATGGGAGTTTTTAAATATTATTTTATAATATTTTAAGTTGTGAAAATTAATTTCTTATGTGTTTTCTCAGTGTTATTTATTGTTTTGTATTTAAAGTGATATTAATTTAAATTAGTTAGATTATGGGTTTTAAAATTATTATTGTTTTAATAAAGCATTTCACTGAATTTGAATTATTTTATTTAGTGTTTTTTGGTTTAAAAATCTTGTTCGTTGGATCACTTTCGAAACCCAAATTGAAAATGCTGGATCTCCTTTTTCTTCTTCCTCTTTTTCTTTTTCCTTTCCTTTTTCTTTTCTTCTTTTTCTTTTCTTATTCCGGTTCTTTTTCTCCCCAGCCGCGCGACTCTCTCTCTCTCTCCACTTCGTCTGTTTCCTTCATCTCCAGCCAGCCACCACCGCGCGCCGCCGTGACCGGTACTGCCTACCTCAGCCTCATCCCCACCAGCCGGCGACCTCCCACCACCAAACCCAGCCCCTCTTGTGCCGCCGTTTGCCCGTAAATGCCGTCCGAAGACGCGGCGTACCTTGAGCTCGCGTGCCGCCGCCGAGCCACCTCCGGCCACCATTTCTTCACCACTTCTTCACCGGCCCAATACCAAGTTTTTCCACCCAAACCCGGCCCCGATCCGTCACCGGAGCCGCCCGTGCGAGCTCCACTTCCGATTTGGCCTTTC
>QEOT01000202.1:38022-49229 GCA_003123785.1 Pterocarya stenoptera
GCTTGCCCACAGTATGATTAATCGTAGGCGAGCTAGGGAGCTTGCCCGCTATATAATTGGTGAGTTTATGGTTCGCCAAAATAAGTCCACTGCGACTAATGATCACTGGCCACCACAGGCAGTGCCTAAGAGGGACCATTGCCTGCTATAGGGTCGAGGAGGGTGGTGAGGAGCTTCCTACATCGATGAGGAGCTTCCATGGCCGAGGTGGGTGGTAAAGTAGATCATCGTGGCGAGTAGGCAGTTGAGTAGACAACCATGCAGGGGAGGTAGTCGAGTAGACCTCCAGTGGGTGAGATGCTTGTGACCCAGGAGTAGGGGTGGGCAGCAGGGCCCCACACCTCGCTGCCCCACCCTCGGCTGGGTTGGGTGGGGTGGGGGATCCTTACTGCAGATGGGAGGGGCGGGTGCTCTCACCTACATATGGGGGATCCAGTGGAGGTGGGGGACAGAAGGGGCCTAGCCTAGCTCCAGTTTTCCCTCGCCCCCCCTTGGCGACTCCCCCCTCCCTGCTTCTTTAACCCTTCTCACTTCTTTCTCTCTCTCTCTCTCACTCTTAGTCTCTCATTTTCATTGGACCGTTGTAGTCCATCTATCCGTCATACACTTACACCGTTGCCATCCGTCTGCATCTACGTCGGTGAAGGTAAGTCAGTTTGAGCGTTGAATCCAAAGCTTTAATTTTTTTTTTTGAGTTATGGAGATTGAAGGAATGTTGGGATTAAATGAAGAAATTGGAGGATGGGATTGTGTCCTTGTGAACTGTGTATTGTGGAGATTTGATTGTGCATGTGTTTTGAATCTTTGATGTTGTGATTTTGTGTTTCAGTTGGCTTCTCGTTGATGGCTAGACCTTGGCTCGAGCAAGAAGCCAACCCGTGAGTTCGCTCGACAGTCAGCTCAAGTGGGAGGCCAACCCATGAGTTCACTCAATACTCGCTCAACAGTCAGCTTGAGCGATTGCCTACCCTAAATGTCTACTTGATAGGCGCTTGACCCCTCACTCAAGCGAATGTTCTGATTTTAGGCTACTCTATTTCTAACCCACTCACTTCAGCTCTATAGCTCTCTCTTTTCTACGTTCTTTTTTAAATAGACATGTGCATTGAATTGTTTTTAATGTGAATCTTTGGTATTTATGTTTTGATTTTAGATTTCTTGCTTGTTTTGGGGAATGTCTACTCTGTCAGATTTTAGTGATAGCTCTCTCCTACTCCTACCCCAACACCTAACCTTACACCTGAGACTAACCCCACGAACCCTAGTCCTAACCCTACAAAAACAGAACTTTGCCCTACCCCCAAGCCCACACAAAACAAGAAACCTGTGTCCATAGTTTGGTCTCACTTTACCAACTAGAGGGTGGTGACCCCAATAACCCCCAAGCAAAGTGTAACCACTGTGGTATATTCTATGGATGTCACTATAGGAAACATGGTATATGACAGTTAAAGTTCCACTTAGAAGAACAATGCAAGAATAGTCCAATATTGAGATCCTTACAAGATAAGAGTCAATTTAGACTAGAGATGGTACTAAAAAAATGTCGAATGAGAGTAGTGGGGGTTCAACGTTGAATGGGTATACTAAATATGATCCCGATGAGTGTAAAAGATAGTTAGCTAGTATGGTCATCATGGGTAAGCTACATTTTCTATTTGTGGAGGGGAGAGGGTTCCAAGAATATTCTCATTAGTTGGAACCTAGATTTAATCTTCCATCTTGCCAACAGTGGTAAATGATATTAAAAAATTATAAGACAAAGAAGGATTTGTTGAGGGGCCAATTAGCGGGTCAAGTAGTTTGCCTCACTACCGAGATTTGGACATCCATCCAAAATTATAATTACATGTCTTTGACTGTGCATTTCATTGATTGTGATTGGACACTACACAAAATGATTGTGAAGTTTTATCAAATTTCCGATCACAAGGTTGAGATGGTTGGAAAGGCCTTGAAGGCCACAATAAAGGAGTGAGGGTTGACACGAGTTTTGACGGTTACAGTTGAAAATGCATTGTCTAATGATGTCGCCTTGAGATATTTTAAAACCTATCTTAGAAAGGCAAATAAGACAATCTTGGGTGGTGATTGTTTGCATGTTAGATGTGCTGCACATACTTTGAATTTAATTGTGACTGATGGCTTCAAAGATGTTAATGACTCGGCTGCACGAGTCAGAATGGCTGTGAGATTTTCTCCTGCTAGATTTGAGAAACTCAAGGTTGCTGCGAGGAATGTGGGCATAACATCCAAGAAGGGCCTTTGTACTGATGTTCCTACAAGATGGAACTCAGCCTTCTTGATGTTGGAGGCAGCCCAAGAATATAAACTAGCTTTTGAATTATTGGGTGATGAAGACATTCAATATGTCAAATATTTTGATGAGCATGGGGGATTAGAAAAGCCTATTTATGATGATTGGGAGGTGGTTTATATTTTTGTAGATTTTTTAAGGCTTTTCTACGAAATCACATTGAGACTATTTGGTTCTTTGTACCGTACATCAAATGATTTCTGTCAACAAATATGTAAGGTGAAAGAAAAATTGGATGAAATGTTTATGGGTGACCATATTAGGATGCGGGGGATGACATTGATGATGAGGGTTAAATATGACAAGTATTGGGGGATTTGAGTAGGCTAAATATTTTATTATATGTGGTTGTTGCTCTTGACCCATAGATCAAGATTGATGGCATGATATGTGGGCTGAGCTTATTAGGACAATGGTTAGAGAAACCATTGATAAATTATTTAAAGAGTTTACCGTGATCAAGGGTGGTAATGCACCTACACCTACCCCACCGCCTCCTCTGGAAGCAGGGGCTGGAAAAAGCATAGGTTGGCGTGGGGTGAGAGCCTATCACAGAACCTCCTACTAGTTCGTCAATCTACAGAGGTGAAGTCGGAGGTAGACCAATATTTGGTAGAGGATATTCTCCCATATATGGCAGAATTTGATATATTAGCATGGAAGAAGACCAATGCCGTGAAATATCCCATCCGTGGAGAGATAGCTCGCAGTATTTTGGCCATCCCTATTAGCACCATTGCCTCAGAGTTTGCCTTTAGTACCGGAGGGTGCATATTGGAACCATTATGGAGTTCTTTGTCTGCTATCACTATGGAAGTATTGATTTGTACGCATAATTGGATCAAAGGGATGGAAATTCATGCTTAAGATGTTCTTGACTTTAAGGAGGCCGACGAGGAGGAGGGTGGTTATCAACCTAGATCTGATAATCGTTGATTTCATTTTATTGTTTTGGTTTATATTCATTTCATTCGTATTAATTTCAAATTTAATTGTTGTAGCAATACATGAGACGTCGTCTACCTCCGCTGCAGTATGACTTCACCATATTGGACCCAGACCCCGATTGCCATTTGACATAGGTTTGTACAATTTGTATTGTCCCTTAATTATTTTTTGTATTTATATAACTTTTGGTATCTAATTGTTTTTATCATCTTACTGTCATATACGCAGCTCAAGCCACAATCCTATTCCCAAGGACCCAAACCCAAGGACCAAAATTCAAATGATATATTCTCAATTTCTCATCTTGATCCCCATCTCATCTTGGTTAGTCAGATTTTAGTTTCTAATTTTTTTCATTTCTATTGTTTTTTGTAATTTTAATTTTTTTCTTGTTTATAGTTCTAATTTATCTTCCTATTATAATTAAATTATTAATATTTCAGATTTTATGATCTCACGACTAACGGCAGACAACACTAAAGTCTAATTACGTCTTTTCACCCTTGGCCACCCGCTCCAATTGTCAAACAGCTCACTTAGTAGTTACTAGTTAGTTCAGTTGTATTTAGTGATTCAGTTATTTGTAATGTTGATACAATGTCCCTTTTATGTTTATAATTTTGTAATTGTTTTATCTTAATTTGTATTACTGTAATAGGTTAGTTATTATTATTAATTTATTAGGTAGGAGTAGTACTTCATAGTTCATTTTCTCTTAATTTGTATATTATTTTTACTATTGTAAATTTATTTTTGTTTGTTATTTATTTTTATACTTTTTGTTTGTTAATTTCTAGGCCCAAACCTGGGCCATTTTTGTTGTTTTTGGGCCATTTTATCTTCTGGGCAAATGACCCATTTGGGGGGGACCCAAGGGGGGAGTGGGGTGTTTGCCCTAGCAGCCCGGTATCCAAACAGGGTACCCTGTCCCCACACACTGAGGGCAGGGGGCGGGGAGGGGCCAATGCTTTTTCTTCTTGTTCAGTAGGGGATAGGAGTTCCCTGTCTAGCAGCCCAATCGGTATGACTACCCCGTTCGCACCATCTGGGGAGTCATGGGTGATGACAAGGGCTCCTGACCCTTTGCAACTCCTAAGGAAGTGAGTCGTATTGAGATATTTGGCGCTTGGGTGAATGTCCACCTAGATGATTTTTTTGAGGCCTTGAGGGCAGTCTTTGGGTTTAGTTGCCTCCTCAGGCCAATATGCGTTTCGCTAACCAGACTATTCTGATACAGGCGACTTTGCCCCAGTTCATAGGCATTCCCCCAGCCCGTTGGTGGAGGGAAAGTGAAAGAAACCCAAGAGGGAGTCTCCTGCCAAAGCTGACTCCGAGGAGATGCCTGTCCACCCTTTAGGGAAATCTTCGGTTGCGGTGCTAATTCAGCGACCAAAGCCATGGTCACCAAAGAAGGTGGTGGGGACTGCTCTACCTCCCCATGCCGCACCTTCTTCCTCTCCCCCATGAGGGGCGGGTGTCTCCAGTTCTGTTCAACACGTTCGAGCTAACTCATTGACGGCCAATCTCGCATATCATGGGAGGTTATGCCAACAATCGCGACTTTAATAATGCTCCCAATTGTAGGATTGTCCCGCAGTAAAAACTCAGTAAGTTCAAGATCAAATCCACAGGAAAGGGTGTAGAATTGCAATCCAAAGGAAGAAAATCAAATAGATCACAAAAATCAATGAGAAAAAATTATCAAGAGTTGATTGAGTTGCTAAAAAAAAAAAAACCAAAACTATGGAGAAAAATATCAATATCTTAAAACAATAAGGCTTCGGAATTCGTACACAACGCCTCTAATGATACTTTCAACAATCTATTTTATAGCTCAACTAAAATTCATACAAAGGATGATCTTAGTCGGATGATTTAGCCATTAAAGCACATATTACTTTTCAAGGATAGCTTCATGAATTGGATTGATGTAGGCAAAACAGATCTAGAGAATTTATACGCAGGAAAGGAAATTTAAGCATTCAATGTGCCTAGAGTCTACGATAAATCAAAAAATTATACAGAATAAATTTCTTTGCTATAATAGAAAATCAATCAGAAAATACCAAAACTTAAACATAAAGATCATAAACATATTGTTAAGAACATACCCAAAGATGGTTGGGCTATACCCGACACCTTAGCAGGGTATTTATGTAACACTTCGTTCCTAGAGGTCAGGAGAGTTAGCTCATATTACCTAAAATCATCTCCAATACCACAACTAGAAAATTTAGAAAACTCCATAAAATATTAGTTCATTTGCTCAACCAAAATGTCCATGTTCCTTCATAGGGATAACAAAGAAATTGTCAATAACATAAATTAAAAAACTCTCCAAAAACTCAAAAATATCCATAACCCAACACATCAAAATATCCAAAAATAATCAATTTACTAACTATGACTCTAAAATAAGTACTTGTACCCTCGGACACTTATTCCTCTACGATCATCACATCTTGTTAAAACTTCCTACTCTTGTTCTCCAGCTGAACCATCAAAATTATCTAAAAAAATATTTGGAGATAAGGAGTGAGTTATCAACAAATCAGTAAGCAAAGAACATATACTAGTGTGTAAATATGAGCATTTACAGAGTTCAAGATACATTACAAAATACTTTCTTTCAGAATGTAAAACAAAACATTTTCTTTCAGAATATAAAATCAGAAAATTATCAAAAATATCAGAGTGAAGGTTCAAAAATATTCATAATCAAAATCCCTTTGTCATAACATAAACTGAAACATCACATCTTATCTTATCATATCAGCGTTGTGCAAACTTTGACGGCCAACCGAGTAGAAATAGAATGTGAATCTTTCCCTTATTATTCTCGGAGCCTCGAGTGTGCACACATGAAAGACCATGCAGAAAACCACTTTGCTTCCAAAGTGGGTGCACCAGAAACATAAAAGTTGGTACCAACCCGAACAGAGACCACAATTTTACACCCGTGGTAAGGTCAGAATGGAACAAAAATAGAAACATAATGTTATGCCAAAGGTTTTTCGAAATCACATCAAATCATATTAGAGCACAAAACATCTTCAAAACAGAACCTAATCAGATCACAAAAATATAATTTATGCACAAAATTTCATATCCGCTCTCTTTTGCACAATTCAGAAACAAAATACCAAGAAAGCTCATGTCTACACCAGTCATACCAGGAAATACTTTATTCTTAATTAGAATCTCATGAGTAATACAAAACAAATAACTAAAGTATTTCAAATATCTTTTCATAACAAAACATGCATATTTTTCAAAAATCAACCTCAGCCCATTTTATTTTTATGCAAAGTCTAGCATAAGAACCCTGCTTATCTGGATTTCTTAACTTTCTGAATTTCTTCGTAACAGTGTTGAATGAAAATTACTCGTCACCAATAAGATTTCCATGAGATGGCCATAAATATCCGAAATCAACACCTTTTTTTTCAATACTTAAACCTTAAACGCTAGGTAACCTATTTTCCCAAAAAGAATCTAAATTTCTCAAAACCCTAAAATATCATCACTTCCCAAAATTCCTCGATATCATTTAACCCCTCAAACTAATACATTAATTCTAAAATATTTCTGTAAAAATATAATTTTTGTACCAATAAAAAGTGAAACTAGGCTCAGTAAAAAATATTTTTATAAATCTTCTGAAAACCGTTGAGGCCCATGGTACAATTCACATCCCAAATAGAAATACACTTTGGCTTATAAGTCAAGGGCATAATTGTAATATCCTCTCATGAGTTTTTACTCCACTTCCTGTGTAAAAGGCTTTATACATATGTCAAGGAAAATACCTTCCTATTTTGAAAGCAAGGCAGGGACTTGTTATGGATGGTAGAGGACTTGCACGGCAGAAGCTTACTGAGAGGAGCAACGAGTGGCAGCCTATGACTGGGCACGACGGGAGCGCACTGTGGAAGTGAGAGAAACCGTGAGGAGGAAGAGAGGGATGAACGAGAAAGAGAGGACACGGCATGAAGGAGAGGATGGAGGTTACCGAGAGAGGTGGAGGTTAGGCATGGTGGTTCATCCATGTCTCCACGAAATGTTTGGCAACAAGGGAAGCTTCAGATGGTGATGCTGTAACAAAGGGTGGCTAAAACAAAGGCTCTAGGTGGTTGGCTATTGGAGGTGCTAGTGGGGGAGGGAGGTGCATGGAGGGTGGATGATTACATTGCTCCGTTGCCGTGGGGTTAAAGCAGAGGAGAGGCATTGGGGTGCATTGGTCGTGCGTGATGGTTTGCAGGAAGGCTGGGTTGTGTGCATGGAGTGGTGGGTTCACGGGAACCGTGGGAAGAAAAGATATGCGTTGAGGTGGTTCGCAGTGAGGAGAGGGTGGCTACGCAAGATGGAGGCTGGTAGCTATTGGGGAGAAAATAGAGACAACATGGTGGTTGCAGTTCCTTCGTGGGGCTGGGTAGTGATCTACCCTTCTGGGATGGTGGTGCAATTGTTGAATGTGGAGGAGCCATGGCTGTAGAGAAGCAGTAGGTTAGGAGAAGGCTGCGACAGCTTGGGTCTTCTTCATGCATGAGGGCAAAACGTGTATTTATGGAGTTTGATTGAAAAACCCTAGATGAGAACAAAGAGGGTAACCGTGCATGAGAGACTTGCATAGCATGAAACATGGACGTGCCTGACGTGGAAATTGATTCCTGGCTTCATGAGCTTGGGTTTTGAGCATTGATTAGGATTTTTCCTAAGTTTTGGCCCCCGATTCAACCTCTAAAATAATCTAACTCGTCCCACCAATTTTTCTTGGCCCATAAAAACATGTCACCTAATCCAAAAATATTCAATGATTCTACCCTAATTAGCAAGCCCAATAATAATAATAATAAAATATTCAACATCCGTTAAAAAAATAAAGTTTGGGCCTCTAGTCAATTCCAAAAAAAAAAAAGAAGAAAAATACTCGTTAATCTCAAGTGAGCTTTCCATCCTTATAAACCCAAAAATTTTAGAAAACAACTTGGTTCTGGACCTAGGTGTTACAGTTTAGCAATCCATTAGCAAAAGAAAATAAAACAATAAAATAAAATTTTTCCTAGCCTCCTCCCACTCAATTTTCGTCTAGTGATATGCTTTCCCCGGGTATAAAAGAAACTCTAACGTTTTCATGATTCCCACATACAAATCACCTAACTTTTAGGACTCGGATTGGCAGCCGTGTACATACTTCAAAAGTCAGATTTTAGACATCCTTATCAAATATGAATTTGTAGCCCTTTAAGACAGCCTTTTAACTCATCACGAATCACATTAATCGGATATGTGAGTGGAAAGTTATGATTAAAACACTAAGATATGTACAGGCTGTCTCCTAGTACATTTTGGACTTGGACTCCTTGCATTTTCCTTTTGTGATTTCTTTCTTTTTTTCTTGATCCAAATTACTCTCAAACCCTACAAAAACATATTCATGCATTAAGACTCATTTTAAGCACAAACTTAAGAAAATAACATTATTCTAAAACAACCTATAATATGCATGAATTAACCTAAACTAAATATAATAAAGCTATCTACTAATGAGAAAAATGTGCAAAACTAAGCTATTATCACACCCCCCCAAGCTAGCTTATTGCTAGTCTCTAGCAATCCTAGTGACTCAACACAAAAGCATAAAATGAGAAATTAAAACTTGAAATTTTCATTACTTTAGCACAAAAATCTAATCAGAGGTCAAAACACTAACAACCACATGTTAGATCATTTTAGGGCATGCTAGATTTTATAGAAGGTTCACAAAAGACTTTAGTTCATATCTAGACCTATGTGCAACCTTCTAACAAATGACAATCCCTTTGAATGGACCCAATGTTGCCAAAAAGTTGATAAGGTAAAAGGCATGCTTACCACTGCACTAATTGTGCAGCCACCAAATTGGACTTTGCCTTTTGAAACCATGTGTGATGCAAGTGGCTATGCAACAAGAGTTGTTCTAGGGCAACGAAAGGATAAAAATCCATATGTGATGTATTATGTAAGTAAGACTTTAAATGGTGCTTAAATGAATTATTCTCCAACTGAAAAAGAATTAGTTGCAGTGGTATTTACTCTAGATAAATTTCGTGCATACATTCTTGGCTCTCATGTTGTTGTTTTTACTGACCATGCAACCTTAAAGTATCTTCTTTCGAAGAAAGATGCTGAGCCACGATTGATTAGGTGGATCCTTCTACTCCAAGAATTTAACATTACCATCAAAGATAAAAAGAAAGTAGAAAATGTGGTGGTAGATCATCTGTCATACCTTACTTTTGACGATTCTATGTATGTGTTGCCTATTTCATTCCCTGATGAGCAATTGTTTTCCATTGCTAGTTTACCTTGGTATGCTGATATTGTCAATTTTATTGCCACAAGTAAAATACCATCTCATTCCAAGACCAGAAACGTTTCATGGTCGAGGTACGTAATTTTTTTTATGATGATCCTTATTTATTCAAGTATTGTCCAGAAAAAATTATTAGGAGATGTGTTCTTGACAATAAAATAAATAGTGTCATCTCCTTTTGTCATAATGAAGCATGTGGAGGCCATTTTTCTTTAAGAAAAACCGTTGCAAAAATTCTGCAATATAGCTTTTATTGGCCTAGCATGTCTAAAGATTCTAGTGATTTTTGAAATATTTTGAGCCTTGTCAAAAGTTGGGTGGAATGACTCGTAGAAATATGATGCTCCTAAACCCAATTTTAGTCATTGAAATTTTTTATTGTTGGGGCATTGATTTCTTGGGTCCTTTTCCATCCTCTTTTGGATACTTGTACATTCTAGTAGCTGTAGATTATGTTTCCAAGTGGGTAGAGTCTATTCTTTGCCGAACTAATGATCACAAAGATGTTTTAAAATTTTTGAAGGAGAATATTTTTTCAAGGTTTGGAATACCTTGAGCCATTATTAGTGATGGTGGATCACACTTTTGTAATATACCTTTTGAGGCTTTGATGAGAAAATACGGCATTAATCATAAAGTTGCGACCCCATATCACCCACAAACAAGTGGTCAAGTTGAGCTTGCCAATAGGGAAATAAAATAAATTTTTAAAAAAAAAAAAACAGTGAATCCAAACCGCAAAGATTGGTCTTTGAGACTAACCGATGCTCTTTAGGCTTACCATACTGCTTTTAAGTCCCATGTTGGTATGTTTCCCTATAGACTTGTTTATAGAAAAGCTTGCCACCTACTTGTGGAGTTGGAACATAAATCTTATTGGACTATTAAAATGTTGCATTTTCATTTAGACAAGGCTAGCCGTTTAAGAAAATTGCAATTGAATGAGTTGGAAGAAATTTGCAGGGATGCTTATGAAAATTTTAAGATTTACAAAGAGAGAATGATGGTCTTTCATGACAAACACATTTTGGGAAAATCTTCTGAACCGTCTCAGAAAGTTCTCTTGTATAATTCTAGGTTGTATTTATTTTCAAGAAAATTGAGATCTAGGTGGATTGGACCTTTCATTGTTAAAACAGTTTTTCCTCATGGTGCTGTAGAAATTGAGAACCCCAAGAATGAAAATAATTTTAAAGTGAATAGAAAGCGTCTTAAGCCATTTCTTGGAATTTTTCACATGAGGAAGAGTCCATTAATTTGGAGGAGCCTATTTATCACGACCAGCCACATGATTAGTTTTAGTATAAGGTGTCTTAGTTTAGGTTGTCTTTATTTTTATTTTTCCATTTTGTTTTGCTTTTAACCCTTTCTATGGGTATGAAATTTCTAGTTTGTGGTCATCACCTCAAGGTACTCTTCTTCATCTCTATTCTTTATTGTTTTACTTTGATTACATTGAGGACAATGAAAGTTTTAAGTTGGGGGGGGGGTCCCATTCGGACTAGGTCCGGAATGGAGTTTCTCCCCCCTCCGCATAGGCGGAGTTGGCGGGGTATTTCCCCTCCATATCCCGTTTAGTCGGGTATG
>QEOT01000202.1:77328-89335 GCA_003123785.1 Pterocarya stenoptera
AACTATTGATAATCTTTTCTATTAATTTTTCTTGTTCTATTTGATTTTCTTGCTTTGGATTGCAATTCTACATCATTCCTTGTGGATTCGATCTCGAACTCACCGAGTTATTATTGCGCCACAATCCTACACTTGGGAGCGTTATTAAAGTCGCAGCTATTAGGATACTAGTTTATTCTTATACAACATTTTATGAAATGACTTATTCCGATGCGATTACTTCATACTGCTAGAATGCATGTTTGGTGCATTGCATGTTAGCCACCATGTACGGGGGGATGTAACCTAGTGTTTCATGTCCCATCGCTCCAAGTCACCTCCAAATCCCAAGCGTGGTCTGGAGGCGTCACACCTATCCACCACCACATAAACTACAGTTCTTCCTTGAGAGATAGGCAGTCTGGTGATGAAGTCCATGGAGATGTTCACCCATAAGGTGTCTGAAATGGGCAGTGGATGGAGAAGGCCAACTGACTTAGTGTGCTCACTCTTGTGATGCCGGCAGACGATGCAATCGAGGATGAAGGCCTTAATTTGAGACCTCACACCGCCCCAATAAAAACTTGCCTTGAGTCACTGCCACATTTTATGAAATCCCTCATGGGTACCCAAGTGGAACTCATTGATGATGGGGTTGAGTCAGTGGAGAATTGTCTCCCAAATAAATTTGATTCTTGTAGAAGATAAGTCCTGATCTAAAGCTCCATGGTCCAATAGCCTTGTCGGTTTGGATACTTTTGGCCAAAGTTTGCGATTTGGGATCAATCAACACCTCCTCTTGTATGGGTTTCATTCAAAGTGGAAGGGGCATACTAAGATCACAAACTTGTGACTCCAATAGATAGTCCTCCTTGCATCTAGAGGTTGTCCACTACAGAACTCTTACGCCCCTTTTTGTACTCAATCACAAAGTCGTAGCACATTAGTTTGACTAGCCATTTTTGTTGAGCTTCCGTAACTATGGTTTGGTCCCAAAGTTATCGTAAGCTCCTTTGGTCAGTTTGGATGGTAAATGTGTTTCCTAATAGGTATGGCCGCCACTTTGGATAGTGGCTACTAACGCCATGATCACTTTTTCATATGTAGAGGGACTCATATTCTGTCCTTGAAGTGATTGGCTAAAATAAGCAATGGGTCTTCCATATTGCATGAGAACCACACCCAAGCCAAAGCCAGATGACTCCACCACAAACGGTTTGGTGAAATCAGGTAGGGCTAGAACTGATCCAATTGTCATGGCCTACTTCAATTGGTCAAAGGCGGTTTCAGCTCTCTCATTCCAACCGAACTCATCCTTTTTAAGCAACCGTGTAAGAGGATTCGCAATTTGGCCATAGTTACGAATAAATTTTTAGTAGTAGCCAGTCAATCCCAAGAACTCACGTAAAGCCTTAATGGAGACCGGTCTAGGCCATTTTGTCATCACCAACACTTTTTCAGGATCCATTGGCACTCCACATTCCAAAATGATATGTCCCAAATAGTTGACTTAGTTCAATCCAATCTAACACTTATCCCTTCTCACATACAGTTGGTTAGATCGTAACATGTCTAAAACAACCTTGAGATATGGTAAATAATCTTCCCATGATCAACTATAAACCAATATATCATCAAAAAATACCAACACATAACTTTACAAGATAGACTTAAAGATATCATTCATAAGGGACTGGAAGGTTGATGGGGCATTGGTAAGCCTGAACCGTGATGCCCATGGTGAGTCTAAAACTTTGTTTTTTCCACATCTTTGGGGTGCATCCTTATGTGATGGTAGCCCAAGCGAAGATCCAATTTTGAGAAAATTCTTGCCCTTTATTAAGTATTAAAAACTTGTCCTTCATTGTGATTTGGTTGAGCACTTTATAATCTATGCAAAGACGCCAAGAGCCATTCTTAACCAAATAAACTAGTGAGGAATAGGGTGTACTGGGTCGTACCACCCCAAGATTGCAACAAGCCAGATATCATTCTCAATCTCCCCCTTTTGGAAATGCGATTATCGGGATGGCCTAATATTAATAGGCCCAAAACCTAGTTTCAAGGGAATCTGGTGGTTGTGGGATCAATCTAGGGGATGCCCAGTTGGTATAGAAAATATATCTTTATAGTCCTTTAACAATCCCAAGCATGTAGGACTGCAATGGAGGGTGGGTAATGGGAAAAAAAATCAATATTTGTGGGGAGAAATGGCTGCCAACCCCTGTGACTAACTGTGTACAATCTCCTTTACCGAGACATTGGGAAGAAGAAAGGGTAAGCAAACTGACTGACCCTATTTCTAAGACTTGGAATGAGACCTTGATCAGAAACTTATTTTCACATGAGGAGGTAAATGTTATTCTTCAAGTACCTTTGAGCAGGCTGGGATCTAGTGACAAACAATTCTGGGGCTATACCAAGGATGGTGTATTCACTGTGAGAAGTGCATACCATCTTGGTATGGAGATCAAGAAAAGAAAGAGAGGGGATGCCTCAAAGACAGATATGAATGAGGTTGTGTGGAAACAATTGTGGGGATTGGAAGTGCCTACAGTGGTTAAAGTGTTTCTTTGGAAAGCTGTAAACAATATTCTTCCTACCAAAAGTAACCTTTTCAAGAAAAAAGATAGGTGAATGTCCTCTTTGCACAATTTGTGGATTATGTGAGGAATCTGTGGTTCATATTCTATGGAGTTGTCCTTCAGCTGCTGATATATGGGCGGATGACAGTAGTCCTATGAAGAAATGGGCAAATGAAGAAGTGGACTTCCTGTCTCTTTGGATTAAAATGATTAATGGTTTAAAAAAAGAGGAAATTGAGTGGATGTCAGTGATTATGCGCAGGATCTGGCTAAGGAGAAACAGATTTATCTTTGAGAATAAGTTCTACAGTCCTAAAAACGTCATTCTGATGGCTAGTGAAGGTCTGGAGGATTACAAAGCAGCTCAAATGAATACAATTGGATGCAGGGAGGCTGTTGGTTCACAGGGATTGCAAAAGCGATGGGAAAAACCTGGCACCAACATGATCAAGGTCAATTGGGATGCGGCTATGGACTTGGAAAACAAGAGGATGGGTATGGGCATTGTGTTTAGAGATGAAGAGGGGGAGGTCCTGGCTTCAGTTTGTGATGTGAAGCAGAATGTTAAGGATCCTGCCTTAGCTGAGAGCTTAGTGCTGTGGAGAGCCTTCGAGATGAGTAATGATCTTTCTTTCTCTTTCTCTAAACTTATTTTTGAAGGAGATGCCGCAGTAGTTATTCAAAAGATCAACAAGGGAGGTGAAGACCAATCATGGATGGGGCACATTATCAACGATATCAAATAGGTTCTCCAACAAAAGGAAGAATGGTCAGTCTGTTATGTTCCTAGAGCAGGAAATCATGTTGCTCATTTATTGGCAAAACATGCCTTATTACTTGGGGAAGAAAGGGTTTGGATTGAAGGGGGTCCCTTTGCAATTTGTAATGCTGTAGTGCAGGACAAGTTATGTAATCCCGTTTCTATTGAAGTTATATAAAAGTAGTTCTTGATTTCAAAAAAAAAAAACAATCCCAAGCATGTAGGCATCGATGTAGGCTCTACAAGGTCAGCGCCCAAATTAATGGAAAAAATCAATATTGGATTTTTGGGACCATTTGGTGTAATGGGTAGCAACTGGCAAAGAAAACCAGACTCCTTTTTACATAATTCCTTTGTAGCTACCTTGTCTTCAACCACCCGATATACTGGCCCCTTAATCCGCCTCAACTCCATTTGACCTGCCTTATACTCAAAGCGCATTATTAACTTGGCAAACTGCCACCATATCGGAGCCAGTGTCCGCAGCCACTATGTGCCAAGAACGACATAACAACCTTCTAATGTCAGTAGAAAAAAATCAATAGTGAACTGAGTGCCTTGGAAAAGTATAAGAACCTTGTTGCACCGTCCCTTGCAATCAAGGTTCTCCCCATTTGTATCCATCACCTTCATCCCTTGGGTCCATTGAGGTACCAATCCAATCTTATCAGTAAAAGAAGCATTCAAGAAATTGTGAGAACTCTTGAAGTCAAATAGGACGGTGATCCCATGGCTCTATATCATTCATTGTCATGGTTTGTGGTGTCATCGTCCCAACAATTGCGTGCTATTTCGTACGAGAAGTTTGCTTGCTCCCCTTCATCACTCTCTCCATTAAATTCTTCCCCTTCCGTGTTTACTCCTTCAATTAGGAATAACTTCTTACAGCGACAGCGATAGTTAGGTACAAAACTATCATCACAATTAAAACAAAGCCCTTTCTTCTACTAGTCCTGTAACTCTCTGGGGTTGAGGTGCTGGACGGGGGGTGTTTTGCTCTTGGCAGACTGGATGAGGGAAGAGGGGGGTGGCCTTGGTGCAAACATGTGTTTGTTGTTTGGCCTCATCGGTATCATCTTCTTCAAGTGTTTTGCTTCATATAATTGGGATAGTCTAATGCATTTGTGGTGGAGGTAGGACGAGCCACTTGCACATCCATTCATATGGGTTCCTTGAGGTCGTTGATAAAACATCTCATTTGATGGTTGGGTGCCAGCCCTCCTACTCAACTTAGAAGCTATTCAAATTGCAACTAGTATTCTCGAATTCTTCCCATCTTTTGCAACTTTCTTAATGTACCAAAATGGTCCTCAAACATGGTTGGTCCTTAAGGCTTTGAAAGGTTGGTACTACATTTGCACTTCACCCTCCAAGAGATACATTGCCAGAGGTAGTCGCTCGCTTCCTCTGTTTGTTGGTATTCAAAGAATTCTCCCAATAAGTCCAACTTGTTGGATCGTCCAAACTATTGTATTTATGGAACTCCAATTGGGCTAGTTTGGGTATTACAGAGTTGTGGACTCCACTATAATTTCTTTCGTTTCTATTTCTCAATCCTAAACCTTCTTCATCACCCAAACTTCTAATGGCAAGGACATCTACCTTTGCATTGGTCTCCTCAAACTTTTTCATGAGGTGTTCCATGATACTTCTAAACTTTGCCATATATCGTTCGAAGTGCTCCACTTGAGGATCCACCATGACCTGTGCTAATGGCAAAATGTTAAGAGCCAGAGAGATTGAGTGAGTAATAGGGGGTCAAGGGGGAAGGTTGTTAGATCGTTCTTACGTGCCCTCCTTATGGTGTTCAAATGAAATGAAAGAAAGCGTGGGTTTGGGAGGAACCCACCTTTGTCAAACCAAGGTTTGAGAATAATTTTCTACATTTTTTTTTTAAACTAGAACAACTTTTATATGACTTCACCAGTATCAGTATTACATAACTTGTCTTGCACTAAGGCATTGCAAATTACAAAAGGACCCCCTTCGATCCACACCCTTTCTTCCCCCAGTAATAAAGCATGTTTTGCCGATAAATGAGCAACAAAATTTCCTTCTCTAGGGACATAACAGACTGACCAGCCTTCCTCTGAATGATGGGAACCAAGGTGGGCCTAGTCTTAAAGATCGTTTGCAAGTCAGATGGGCCAATTACAAGCTCAAGAGCCAAGAAGATGAATGAGGTGATGCAAGGATTGGTACAATCCACTTGGTATGAGTCTAGCAAGAGCCCAACATTCAAGATGGGCTTGAATGAAGAATATTCAATTTTGATTCATTTGATACAAGCAGTGGAAAACACGACTTAGACTATTTGGGCCTATTGTCATTGATGGCTTTTAATTTGTTAAAATATTTATTTTATTAGTTTAGAATAAGTGGGCTTAAGGATATTTGGCCCACATATGTCTAATTTCTTTTGAACTATGGTTCTGGGAAGGCCTTGTATTTTGGCCAATGGTTTATTTGGAAAGTTACAATTTTAGGAACTAGGGTTCTTGAAGAAAGGCACCGTTCATCCAAGAGTCTTTTTTGGAAGCAAGGGTTTATTTTAGGCTAGGGTTTCAATTAGGTTTTCCTTTAAATACTCTTTGTAGCCTCATTTTAATCAGTTTATGAAATTTGATGAATTTATTCATTGTGAGTTGAATTTTACTCCTCTTGTTTTTAATTGAACTTTTGAACTTATCAAAGGTAAATCACAATATTTGTGGCGTTCCTCCTTGTAATCTGGGTTCTTGAGACGGGTTCTTCAATGGGTCTAAATTTTAATATAATCTAGGTTCTTGAAACGAGTTCTCATCGGGTCTAGATTCTCCATCCATTTGACTTGATTTTGGCTTTCTTGGGTGAGTTTTCAATTTGAATGTGGGTTCAAGGGATTCCATTCCTGCGAGTTCATATCATTTGGTATTCAGAGCTCGGTTTCCAATCAGGTCTGATTCTATCTTTTATTTATTGCATCTTTAATTCTAGGGCTTCATTGTTCTAGGGTTGCAAAAACAAAAAACAAAAAGTACGCTGCCAAAATTCTTAGGGTTTTGCATTTGGCTGAAATTTGCATCTCCTAGAGTTTCAAATTCTAGGGTTTCTTGCATCTCTAAGTTTGTCAATTGCTTGGAGTGCCGTTCCATTGATTCTCTTCTATTTTCATTGTCAATTCTTGTGTGTTTGAATTCAATAGCTTGATTTTCAATTGAATGTTACTGTTTGTAATTGAATTAGAGAAAAGAAAAGAAAAGAAAAGAAAGGAAAAAAAAAGGAAAAAAAAAAGTCAAAAAAAAAATTCAAAAAAAAAATTCAAAAAAAAAATTCGAAAAAAAAAAGGGTAGCATTCTTATATGTTGCTACATAGTTACAATAAAGAGAAAGAAAGACATTTGTTGATTGAGCTTTATCATCAAAGGAGATGAAAACATATTTCTAGTGGGTATCTTGTTTTATCAGTATTCTTTCCCTCATATAAATTCCTTGAGCCTCGTGTCATTTTATTCATTCATTGTTTGTTGTTCTTGTTTCTTGGATCTATATTACTGGTTGGAATAACACAAGGTTGTATTGTCTTGATTTTGTTCAACTAGTTGTTAAAGAATTTGAGCGGGAAAACTATTGAGGTAAAAGGCAAGAGAGTGTGAGACTCTATTATCGGGAAAAAGCCAATTAAGAGTGAAACACAAGTGGAGTGCCATTATTCGAGAGTAAACACGTAAGGGAGTGTGTGAGGTTTTTCACTAACATTCTTTTTGTGCAACACATTATGATATCTCATAGAAGTGACTAATCACCAAAGGGGATGATAGATAACTCATCTTTTGTGTTGCAAGCCATGCAACAACAGATTGAGCGGTTGAACTTGGTGTTGGGTGAAGTGAGGGATAGGATGGATCAATGAGAAGTACTGATTAGAAATCTGCAAGGTGGGAGAAATAGGAAGCGACGTGAGCCTAGTGTTGAAAATGGGTATGAGAATAAAAAGTATGGTGAGTCTCTTGTTGCCAGGTGTGCTCTCAATACACAAGTTAAGATGGATGATACAAAGCAGTAGAGCGAGAACATTTTTGAAACTAGATGCCACATCAACAACAAGGTATGTAGTATGATCATTGATGTGATGAGTTGTGTTAATTTGACTAGCACGACTTTGGTTGAGAAATTGAGTTTACCTACCTCGAAACACCCTAAACCATACAAGTTACAATGGTTGAGTGATTGTAGGGAGGTTAGGGTAAATAAGCAAGTGCTAGTTTCATTTTCAATTGGAAAATACCAGGATATAGTGCTTTGTGATGTAGTGCCTATGCATGCTGGACATATTTTTATGGGGAAGGCATGGCAGTATGATAGGAAGGTGATCTATGATGGGTTAAGGAACATGTACAGTTTTGAAAATGATGGAAAAATAATCAAACTTGCTCCTTTAACTCCAACACAGGTCCATGGGGACCAACTGAAACTGAAAAGTGAGAGTGATCAAAAAAGTATGAGTGAAAGTGAGATTGAGCTACAAAACAAGAGTGAATGTGAGATTGAGAAAAAAAGAAATAGTGAGGCTGAAAAGAGAGAGAGAGAAAAAAGATTAGGGTGAAGCTAAGACCTCAAGAAAAAGAGAGAATGAGTTGAAAAACAATTGTGAGGTCGAGAGTCCAAAAAAAGATGAAGAAAAAGAGAGTGACAAAAAAAAAGGAGTGAAAAGAAGAAAGAGAGTGAAAAAGAAAAGGAGAGTGGAAAGAAAAGGGAGAGTGAAGAAAGTGAGAGAAAAAGAAAGAGAAAAGAGAGCTTTTATGCTAAGGCGAGGTTTAATAGTAACGAACTTGACATATGTTTGCCTAATGTTATTGTCTCTTAGTTGTAGGGATATGAGGTCGTGTTTCTTAGCAGTATGTTTAGTGGATTGCCACCTATTAGGGAGATAAAGCACTACATTTTTTTTTTTGAAAGAGTAGGTAATCACATGTCTAATAATGACCCCTACCCAATTTTATTAATAAACCCTCACTTGTGGCGGAGGAATACCGTGGTAACATTCAAGGTACTAGGATTTTACAAAATCAAAACCCCAATTACCAAACAAACAACTATAGAAAAACCATAAATCTAAATAGGCCTATATAGAATTTAAAACAATAAAACATACCCATTCGAGATGAAACCAAGACGTAACATCCGATCATCTAAAACTTCCTTCCTTTACACGAAGATATAACTTCCTTCCGCAAGACAATCAGATTCCTAAATCTTTTCAACACTTCCACAGATAAACTAGACCACATAAATATGTTCTAACGATCCCTTTAAGCAAATGAGGAAGCTCCATATGGCTTAACCATTCACATGTGATACCACTACTTCCAAGCCATGCCAAAAAGTCAGCAGCTTTATTTCCATCCTGATATATGTGTTCTACACAAAAATTAATTTTTGCTAACATATTAACAATATCTTCCCAGTAGTCCTCTAGGTACCAAAGAGTGCACTTTCCTTTCTTGATCCAATTCACTACTATTAGAGAGTCCATTTCAATAATTAGATTTCTCAAACCTAGCCTTCTGCAATGTTTAAGTCCTAACCAAAGGGCCCTTACTTCCGCAAGATTATTGCTACCATATCCATTTGATTCAGAAAACGCAAATACTACATTCCCAAACTCATTTCTCACTATACCTCCTGCACCCAAATTACCAGGATTATTCATGCAACTACCGTCCACATTTAATTTAATCCACTCCCTCTTCGGCTTCTCCCATCTTACTTTAATTAACACCTCCTTCCTCTTTATCTTAATTGGAACATTCAAAGCTTTTAAAACCTTGATGCCCTTTTCTACTAATCGAGAATCCTTGTGAAGTTTTCCAACCCAATGTATCCAATACTTTATCGATCTCAATAGAATGTGAACTTTCTCCTTAATACCTTCCATTCTGGCTCTACACCTCCAATTCCACAGATTCCATGAGATTATCCCAGGCATCAACCCAATAAGACTACCAAGTTGTGATGATTTCTTTGCTCTCCTTACCCAAGCCTCCACTGTTGCTCTCCAAGACCGATTGGGGAAAAAGGAATACCTAACATGTTTGAGATAAACTTCCAGATGATTTTTGCAATTTTACCACTATATAAAACATGATTGATATCCTCCAAGGCACCTTCTTCGCAACATTCACACTTGGAAACTAAAGGCACTCCAATTTTCCTTATACGATCGTCCACACTTAGGCCTGAATTTAGTGCCTTCCACATCATCACAGAGCATTTCTTAGGAAGAGCCACATTCCATATCCAATCCAACCATTGGCTTTTAGGGCTACTCACCCGAACCAAGTTCCAAGCACTTCTTGACGTAAAATACCCATCTGGGTTTTCCAACCAAAGTAGTCGATCATCCTCACTTCGACACTTGACTTCATTTACTATGTCTATAGATTTTCCAGCCCCAACTAACTGCTCCAGTATGTCCATATCCTAGCTATTATTCTTCATTACTTGATTAACCTTCAAAGCTGAGTCTCCCACTATCTGGTGCTGCCCCATCAAGGGACGAAAAACCAGCCAATTATCCTTCTAAAATGAGACATTCCCCTCACGAATCCTCCATTTAGAATGTTCTAGAACAACCGAAACTTCTTTAGCAACTGATTTCCAGAACCTTGTACCTCTAGCCGAGTTTATTTCCAACGGATGCACACCGTACATGTACTTTGCACAAAAAAAAAATTTCCATAGTGATTCTGAACATAACATGTTCCATGCAAACTTAAGATGTAGCGATCTTTGAACATCAACCAAATTTCTTAAACCTATTCCTCGCTCATCCAACAGCTTACATAGTCTTTCCCATTTCACCCATTTTTTCTTTAGACTCCCATTAATAGAACCCCAAAAAAAAGTGCTAAACATTTTATTAATCTGAGTATATACCATTTTTGGAACATGCATTACCAAAAGGAGGTGTATCGGCATACTTGAAAGGACTTGTTTTAAGAGAGTCAATCTTGCACCGGCAGAAAGGAATTTAATCTTCCATCCTTCGATCTTGTTTCGAATCCTTTGTATAATGTCCTAGAAATGTACTAACTTCAATCTTCCAAAAACAATTGGCACCCCTAGATATTTGACCGGAAACACCCCTTCAGAAAAATTGGTAAGAGATAAGAGATTCCTCCGTCTGACATTACTAATTTTCTTTGAGAAAAAAAATGAGATTTGGCACTAATTACCTGCTGACCCAACCACAAAGCATAAATGCGTAAGGTTTCTATTATCTCAAGAACAGAAGATTTTCCTCCATTGATGAAGATCACCATATTATCAGCATATAAAAGGTGGGATATAAGGGGGCTATGTCTCGGATGAGAAGAACACTTTATTCTATTATCTTCAAATTTCTTTTTAATCATAC
This sequence comes from Pterocarya stenoptera, assembly GCA_003123785.1. Classification (NCBI taxonomy): domain Eukaryota; kingdom Viridiplantae; phylum Streptophyta; class Magnoliopsida; order Fagales; family Juglandaceae; genus Pterocarya; species Pterocarya stenoptera. Next base: position 88,052 of record QEOT01000202.1, read on the forward strand.
GGGAAAGAACTTCCTCCACTATAATGAATAGGTACGGTGATAACGGATCTCCTTGATGGAGACCTCTTCCACTCTTAAAGAACCCCTTTGCAGTGTCGTTCATAACGATAGAATACCAAGGTGAAGTAATGCATTGCATAAGCAACTGGCGAACCTTTAGACAAAACCCAAATGCTTCCAAAACATGAAATAAGAAATTCCAATTAATTGTGTCATAAGCCTTTGCAAAATCAATTTTTAACATAATATTACCTCCTTGGGTTGGCTTATTAATGTCATGAATAAGCTCCTGAGTAAGACTAATATTTTCAAAAATATTTTTACTTGGCAAAAAAGCTTATTGGTGTGAAACGATTCACTAGAATCTTAGAGCAAATTTTATATAACACAAAACAAAGACTGATTGGTCTAAAATTCCCAAATGAAGTTGGGTTTTGTATTTTGGGAATTAACACAATATATGAGGCTGAATAATACCTTGGTAATTCGGCGCCGCTAAAAAACTCTTTAACAGCTTCAAGTAAATCTTCTTGCACTAATGACCAACAAAATTGGTAAAAACCTGACCCAAAACCATCAGGTCCGGGGCTGCTATTTATAGGAATGGAGAATAGAGCTTCTCTCACCTCCTCAATAGATGTTCAGAACCCATTAAGTTATTTTCACCATCCGAAACTACACCTAGAAGGAGATCTGCCAAGTTCAGCAAAGGGTTCAACGGCTTTGCTTGGAGGAATTCCCTAAAATAAGTACATGCCTCCTCATGGATGCCTTCTGGTGAGTTCAGCACGCGTCCATCAGGCAGCACCATTTCCAAAACCACATTGTATTTCCGAGACTGAAGAGCTCTAAAGAATGAGGATGACGCTTCACCATGAGAAACCCAATCTTGTTTTACTTGCTGCGCAACCCGTGTCTCTTCCTGTTTTAACCATATGTCCAATTCAATTTTATTAGCTAGCACCTCCATTTCTTCATCCTCAGCTTAACATTCTTGCAACCTAGCTTCTCCTTCTTCCACTTTTCTTTCCAGTTCTTTAATGTGATTACCCGTCCAACCAAAGACATCCTTATTCCAAACTTTAAGTTCCAGTTTTAACCTCTTCAATTTTGAAGCAAGCTTCCACAAGCCCGTTCCACTAACTTATGACTGCCAAGAACTGGAAACACTCTTCCAAAAATCCTCATGGGTAGTCCACATATTTTGAAACTTGAAAGAGACAAGTCCATACCTAGTTGAAGGATTCGATAGAGTAAATAGCATTGGGGAGTGGTCTGAGGACC
>QEOT01000202.1:101536-125744 GCA_003123785.1 Pterocarya stenoptera
AGAGAGAGAGAGAGAGAGAAGACTAAAACTGTAAAGCCCCAATAGAAGACCCAAACCACATGGCCTATACTCTAAAAGGACTAGTCAATTATACAATTGGAGCCCCATTGGAACCTTATAAAGAGCAAGAACTTCTCATTCTAAAGCAATGTGAGATCTCCGACACCACTTACCCTTATCCTTATCATATGGGGTATCATAATCTTCCCCCCTTAAATCCTCGTCGGGCCAGTCCATCATAGGTAGCAAGAAGTCCCACATTTCTGGTTGAGATGGGCTCTGATACCATTTGTAATGCCCTAATAGAAGGCCCAAGTCACATAACCTATACTCCAAAAAGGCTAGTCAATGATACAATTAGAGCCTTATTAGAACCTTATAAAAAGCAAAAACATCTCCTTCCCAAGCAATGTGAGATCTCATACATCACCTACTCTTATCATTATCATATGGGGTATCACAGAGACTCATGCAGAGGCACCTACTGAACCAGAGTCTAACATGAAGGAACCTAAAAATAACAACAAATCATACTCTCCTGTTGAGACACCTATGAAACTAGATTATAAAAAGAAGGAAACAGAGGCATCTACTGGACCAGAGTCACCATAAAAGAAAACCCCGAAATCAATAAAGGCTGAATCGAAATTGCAAAGATGCCTCTGGGTGGTAAATTTTAGAACTCCAGAAAAGATAAAGGTGGTCCACAGGCTCAGTGGAAACAAAGAAAGAATCAGAAGCATGTATTGAAGTGCAACATAGAAAGCAGCAATAGTGGAGAAGAGGTTAAAAAACAGAATTCTAGAGAAGAAGACAATGAGAAGAACGTCATTAATGAAGAGCCAAAAGGAGGAACCATCAGCCTGAAAATAACCAAGAGAAGATCACTGAGTTGGAAAAGCACAAACCAAAAGGGAGAAACGAAGGAAGGCATCGTATTCAAATGGTAGTAACAAGAGTCAAAAGAACAAACAAAAACATGATGGCACTAAACCTGTTGTGAACAGGTTGACATAATGACAGCGTTACTTATAAAAAATAAAACTAAAAGGAAAGGAAAACCCGACAAAGAAGATTGGCACAAGGAGAACCAAAGCCTTTTGGAAACAAAGGAGTCTTTTCAGAAATGCAGTGAAAAGGAGTCTGAGATCAGCGGTGTACAGAGAAGAGATTGATGGGTTTAACTATTAAAGCAAATAGAGGAAAAAAGACAATCTAGATATCGTTCACCGAGTCAACAGGCACAGCCCTGCACTTGTCCTTGTTTACATTATTAAATACATTATCATTTTCAGAATTATTTGTCAAAGTTGGAGTTCTAAACCCGGAGCCAATATCGGCTCCGACTACAACCATTTTTTTTGGACTAACTCGGACTCAGAAGTTTTGCCCACCCCTACAGGATACCATATTGGTTTAAAATTGAATCTTTCATCACAACCTATAGAAGTTTGGAAAATGTCTTTCTGGTAGCTACCTCACTCTCAAACATGGAGAGAATTCTTACATCATTCATTGATGTTCAACAATATATATACTACATACAATTGACAATTATACCCTCGCAAGTTACACTAATTACAACCATGTCCTCTAACACTCCCCCTCATAAATACCCCGCTTGGAACACATAAGCTTTAATCGACTATAAAACAATGACTTAGTAAACATATCTGCGAGTTGATCAGCAAACTTCAGAAAAGGTGTAGAAATGTCACCACTTAGTATCTTATGTTGAATGAAGTGACAATCAGTCTCTATGTATTTAGTCCTCTCATGGAATACAAGATTAGAGGCAATATACACTGCAGCTTGATTATCACAAAATAACTGGATAGGAGTTGGAAATCCAATCTCTTGAAGGAAGTGTTACAACCATGTCAGCTCACTAGTAGTGTGAGTCATTGCCTTGTAGTCAACTTCGGCACTAGACCGAGCTACTACTGTTTGTTTCTTACCCTTTCATGTAACCAAGTTACCTCCCACAAAGGTACAATATCCAGTATTAGATCTTCTATCTAAAGGAAATCCTGCCCAATCAGCATATAAAAAGGCTTCAACCCTAAGATATTCATTTGGTCAATACAACAATCCAAGGCCAAGAGCTCCCTTAAGATAACAAAGAACATGAATTACAACATCCTAATGTGAGACCCTAGGTGTTTATAAAAATTAACTCACTACACTCACTGCATAAGAGATGTCTAGTCTAGTGATAGTGAGAGAATTCAATTTCCCAACAAGTCTTTAATACTCTTACCTGGATCTCCAAACAACTCCCCTTCATTTTTCAAGAGTTTACGATTTGGGTCCATAGGAGTGTCAATAAGTTATGCACCCAACATACAAGTTTCTTCTAGAAGTTCAAGTACATATTTTCTCTGAGATAGGTTAATACTACTACCCTTTTTTGATCTACTGACTTCAATTCCAAGAAAATATCTAAGATTGCCCAAGTCTTTTATCTAAAATTGATCATGTAAAAACTGTTTCAGCCTAACAATTCCAGCAAAGTCACACCTAGTAATTACAATGTCATCCACATATACAACCAACAAAATATGACATGCATCACTACGTAGGTGAAATACCGAATGGTCTGTCTGACATCTAAGAAGACCAAATGTCATTACAGCATCAAAAAACCTCCCAAACCATGCTCGAGGAGATTGTTTCAAACCATATAATGCCTTTTTTAACTTGTATACAATATCTCGATACTCCCCCAGAGCAACAAACTCAGGTGGTTGCTCCATATAAACTTCTTCATGCAAGTCGCCATGTAGAAATGCATTTTTAACATCTGTTAAAATAAGGGCCAGTCTAAATTAGCAGCAAGAGAGATCAACACTCGAACAAAGGAGATTTTGGCAACTGGGGAGAAGGTCTCTTCGTAATCAATGTCATATGTTTTAGTGTAACTCTTAGCAACCAAGTGGACTTTCAGACATTCCACAGAACCATCAAGATTGGATTTGATTGTATATACCCAATTATAGTCAACCGGTTGTTTACCAAGTGGTAGTGAAACAAGATCTTATTTTCCATTCATCTATTTCATTTTTCATAGTTGTACTCTATTCTAGATCAGATAAAGCATCCCAAACTGTCTTATGAACAGAAAAATTTTAAAATTGAGAAATAAATCATGAGAATGAAGGAGATAAGGCATGATATGAGACAAATTGGCTAATCAGATGTTAAGTAACACAAGAACGTGTACCTTTGCGGAGAGCAATACGCAAAGAGTCTGAAGTCTAGGTAACTCGGGATCTGAAGATGGAGACACGGTTGGTGGAGGCATGAGAGCCAGTGCCCGCAAGCGATGTGAGTAAACCTGTACAGGATTAGGGGGAGGCACTGAGGAGGGTTGGGTAAGGTTGGGTAAGTGTGAAGGAGAGTGTAAGAGTAGGTAATGGTAGAGGTTCACACTCAACACTTGAAGACGTGTCCGAGAAATAGGGTATGGACTCAGAAAGTAACATCAACACTCATGAAGTAGCGTCTAAGAACAAGAATATAGCAGCAATATCCTTTTTGAGTCCGAGAATAACCAACAAAAAAACGCTTGGTAGAACGTGGATCAAGCTTATCAAAGCCGAGGCCAAGGTTATGAACATAGCAAACACCCAAAGATTTTTTGAGGGAGAGAAAATGGCAAAGATGAAGGAAACAAGATGGAGAAGGGAGAGGAACTATCGGGAATTGATAAAGGCATACGGTTAATAAAGTGACAAGCAGTAAGAACGTCATCACTCCAACATCGTTTAGGAACATGCATATGCAATAAAAGTGCTCGGGTTACATCTAACAAATGACCTTTTTGCGTTCAACCACCCCATTCTATTGGGGTGTATAAGAACATGAAGTTTGATGAAGAATTCCTTTATTAATTAAGTAGCAAAGGCACTAGATTAATATTCTCTAGCATTATCATAACGCAAAACTTAAACCTTTTTGCTAAATTGGGTTTTAGTTTCTTTCCAAAAGACTTTGAATATGGAAAGAAGTTCAAATCATGCCTTCATCATAAACAACCATGTCACACGAGCAGTCAGCAACAAATGTAACAAAATACTGAAACTTGTTTAAGAGTGAACCAATTCAAAAGAACCCAATGCTCGTTTATCAACTTGAGGTACAAAAGGCACATGATGATGTTTACAAAGTTGACATACTTCACAATGAAAGGGAGACACATTTTCAAGATTTCTAACTTGACGTTTCAAAAGAAAAAGAGAGGGTGACCAAGGCGACAGCGCCATTCATAAGCAAATGATGAGGATGTGAGAGCTCGAGTGGCTAACTATTTAACATTAAGATAATATAGACCACAAGCCTCATGCCCCGTACCAATTTCGTTCCCCATCTTGAGATTCTAAAAGATACATGAAAAGGGATAAAAGGTCACTGAACATTGAAAATTTTGAGTAATCTTACTAATGGACAGCAAACTAAAGGGAAAACTATCAGCATATAGAACATATGACAAGAATAAAGAGTCAGTGATCTTAGTGGATCCAATGCCTATAACTATTAGCAAGAGAACCATTAACAAGAGTAACGCTCTTTTGAGATGTCATAGTATCTAACTTAGATAAGGCATAGCACAAACCGGTTAGATGTTCAATAGCTCTTGAATCAATGATCTATGGATCTTGAGTGGATAAGACAAGACATGTGGACATTGCACCTGAATGGGCAAGAGTAGTAATCGAAGATGAAGTTCGAGTGTGACCCAAAAGCTGAGCATACTCATCCTTTGATATGGTAACCATATCTGGAGTTGAGTTGGAGCTCATTGACGGTGATATAGCATCTTGGCAAATGGCCTAATGAGCGGACCTAGATGGTCTACCATGTAAATCCCAACAATAGTCCACCGAGTAATTACTGCAACCACAATGAGTGCACTTACAAGATTCACGACCTCGAATGCGATTAACTTTGGCATCACATCCCCCACGAGCACCTTTACCATCTCGATCTCCACGCCCATCGGAAGCAACATTGGAGTCAACCAAACCGAATCTCTCACTAATCTGATCAACAGATTTTGACCACAGCATATAGTTCTTTCCATTCAATTTCACCGCAGTGATGGGCATATTACAGTTTGGTGCAAGAGACTATGACTCAAATTTAGTTGCCATGGATGCAGAAAAATGTCACATTTCAACTTGGAGACAAAAACTTCACATAGAATATGAAATATGGATGAAAAAACGAGGAATACAATCTGGAAAACTAGAAACCCAGCTCAAGTACACGAAAAATCAACCTAAGTAACCAAATTTTGGCTTTGTATCTATCAAAATCAGTCTATTTCGATCAAAACAAGCACGGATCGGCTCAAAACCCGCCTAAATCGGGTTTATATCAAGCATGTATCAGGTCTAAATTGGCCGGTATCAAGTCCGAACCAATATTAGCCAGCCTATTCCTATCCTTAAAACACGGATTAGGTTATTCTAAATGAGAATAAGTAGTTTGGGTATCACCTTATCCGCATTACCAAATAGATGTTATTCCGGATAGGAACAAGATCTTACTCTAGGGGCTATCTACACTCGAGAGGATTGGATAGCTTATACCTGCAACCAAACACTCCGAGGCTTCAACATTGTTGGCGACTGAGAGCCCTTCTGACGACCAATGACAATGGGTAACTCGCCGAGATGCATAGAATATGACGACGAGTTCAACCCCTTGTGCCTAATACTGAAAACGGCACCGGAAACTCGCTGGAAACTACTTGAAACTCCTATCGGCCGTGGACAACAAAGAGAGAAGCCATCGGGATGCATAGAGGACAACAGTTAACTCAGATCTAGCAATAGTGAGCTTAGATGCATCAACAAAAATCAAATAGGGCACTGAAAAACACTTCGGCGAGCTCAAGCAACAGTAAGCTCGATTTCGGCTGCTCTTAGCTAAACCACTGTACACCACTTACCACCAACCGACTACTCAATGCTTTGATACCATGTAAACACACATGGAGAGAATTCCAACATTATTCATTGATGTTCAACAATATACATTACATACAATTGACAATTATACCCTCACAAGTTACACTAATTATAACCACGTCCTATAACAGGAAGGATAAAATCTTTCTCTTTATAATGGTTCTAATGAGACTCCAATTATATCATTTACTATTCCTTTTAGAGTATAGGCCCAGATGTGGGTTGGACCTCCCTTTGGGGGCGTTACATAATCACAACAGATTAAGGCCTCGTTTGGTTATTCAGTTCAAATGAGATGAGATGAGATGTTTTGTTTTATTGAAAATTAAATAAAATATTGTTATAATATAATTTTTAATATTATTATTGTTTTAAAATTTGAAAAAGTTGAATTATATATTATATTTTGTGTGGGAGTTTGGAAAAGTTGTAATGATGAGATGAGATGGGATGAAATAGGTTTATGTATCCAAACCGAGCCTAAGTGTACAACTACATGGTAGCTAATGAAGTTTTACAACCATAAACATACTTCCTTATCATGTTTACTTTCTTATTGAGTATTTGATTCATTTTAAATGTTTTAACCACCCAGGTAATGAACGATGTGAGGATGATGCTACAGGACAAGACTTGGCGTAAAGGGGAGAACTGACGCCTAGATGATAATGAGATTCCAATTTATATTTTGTTTATTGATGAATTATTTGTAGCGCAAGACTTTGAAAATTATTTTTGTAAGTACTTCCATTGGCTCTCTTTTAGACTTTCAGTACTTAATAAAGTGTTTACGTTATTTTTAAAATTATGGAGTTCATTTTTTTTATAAGTAAAAAATCATGGAGTTCATATACTTGGCTCACGTATGAATAGATATTCTGAAAAAGTTGTAATATTCCAACCCTCATAATTTTCTAAAACTACTATTCTTAAACCCTTGAGGGAAGGGTGGTTACACTTAATGTAGCCCAAGAGAAACATAACTTTTTTTCAATAAAAGGACTCTAAACCTCTTTATTATACTCGGCCATAATTCCCCCTTTTCAGCTGGCCCTTTTCAGCTGTTAAAACTCAAAAAAACAAAATCTATGCTTTTCATCAATGTTCAAGTTTAGATATCTAATGATGACCTAATCTATTTCTACATCTTTCTTGAATAGCGTTGATAATCAATGTAAGCTAAAACCTTTCACTCTTTTTTTTTTTTTTTTTTTTGATAAGTAGTAAAACCTTTCACTCTAACTTCGTAAAGCCAATACATAGTCATTGCTTGGTGAGTAATCAAAGGTTTTCTTCACTTTTCAATGAAATAATCTGAGTTTAATCGAGAGGTGCTAATGGTACACCAACCTTTTGTTTCTCCACTACCTTAACAACTCAGCAGTACATCTTTCAAGTTCTAAAGCATTCCTAGAGGCTGCACTGCATTGTGCAACGTATCAAACATTCCTATCTTTTATACCTCTTTTACACGTCATTAAATTCAATACAAGTTTTCTCAACCAATCAAACCCTATCACTCCAACATTCCTATCTTTTACACATCATTAAATGCAAGTTTTCTCAACCAATGACCCTATTCCTCATTTTCTTTATATGTCAAAACATATAATCATAAGACAAGATAGCGCAAGAGGCAGACTTTTGTATAATAAGAAAAAAAATCTATATAACACAATTAAACAAAAGCTTTAAAAAGCAAGATGGTAATTTTATTAGCCAATTAAATCAATGTATTATAGCATTATGTAGCATAAAAATAAGTAATAAAAAAATTACATAAAATTTAAGCATAACATATTATATAATTATCTTGTGCTTTACTAAAATGCACAACTGTTGTACAAATTAAAGTACATGGTTTAATCACAATATACCAAATAAAGTTAAAGAAACGTAGTGTTATATGGGGTACAAAGCATATACATCACATATGATAACATGTGGCGCCATGATGCTTAAGTGATCTTCAATGTTAACTAAATACTTAAGAATATTTTATTACATCATTTTCTAGGTCTAGGACTGATTTTTATAAAATTTTCTAAAAGAAACTACAAAATCACAGTTTAGTGCACTTTAAGCTCACACAAAGTGCGCCACAAAAGTGCACTTTAGTAAATGCGCTTCGCTTTAGTTTGTGAAGCACTTAGGCTTTTTATTCAATCATTTGCTTAGATTTAAGTGAAAAGTCCAAAACACAAATAAAAACAATTTTTACCAAAAGCAAAACAAAAATACAGTACAACAATTATATTCAAACAACTTTTCAACTCTACTCATCCACTTTCTAAAATCCCAATACAAATTATAATTAAAAAAATTATTCAAATTTTCCTATCTTCCTTCACAAAATCCAATAAAAACACTTCTCAAAATTTTTCAAAAAAATTCTTATTCTCAAACTTTCATTAACCATGCAATCATTTGAATTGCCTTGTATTTTGGTGGTTAACTCTCACCTAAAGAGAAAACATTAGTAAATCTAGTTCTTGTGTTTGTGGCTCTTGCGGGTAAGTATCACGGCAGTAGCTTTAATAACTCAAGTCAGTGACACTAAGTGACCATCTTAGAGACTCAGCAATCGTACAATAGTTGGAAATAAGTGGAGTTGGGTTTAGCATATTAGGATGCATAACCCCTCGGGGTTGGCTCAAGTGGTAAAGGCCTTGGACTTGGGGGTATGCTCCCCCCAAGTCTAAGGTTCAAATCCCCTTGGGCGCAAACAATCTCTAAGGGCTATCGAATTGAGGGATTTTCCCCTTAAATTACCCAAGGTGCACTTGGGGGAAACTCCTTGCTGAAAGCCTGTGCACCCCCGGGATTAGTCAGGACGCTATTTCGGACACCCGGTGCCAATAAAAAACAAAAGCATATTAGGATGCATAGAAACAAGTCAATTATTTGTTGCATGGGTAGGAAGTCAACTTACTAGGTATGATGTGATCATTCATGAACAAAAAGACTATTTTCTTGAAAAATGTAAGTGTTAAATAGAGGAAACCAAATCTCTATCAACTAACAAAAGCCTAAGTAAAAGACTCATGGGGCATTTGGTTGGGAATCTAGCAAGCATTTTTTAACATCTATATTCTCAAGAATTTGATGTTTGGGAATCTAGATTCCCAAGAATGTTACTAAATTCATGTTTAGGTATCTTGCAAATTCTTGATGGGATTCCTTGTAAGATGAGATTTCTATGTTTTTTTACTAGGACTCTTGTAATATGAGCTCCTTGTAATTATGAGAGGGTGGGAACAAGATCCCATGTTGCTTGGGAGAGAGAACTTCCTATCCTTTATAATGAATTCAAGGAGTTCCAATTGTAACAGTTACTAGTCCTTTTAGAGTATAGGCTTAGATGTGGCTCTAAGACTTTCCTTGGGTTGTTACATCTATTTTTTGTTTATGATATTTAAGGTTTTATTGAAATATTTCTTCTGTTTTTTACTTCAATGAGCAAAATAAACAATAAAAGGTCAAAGTCACCTATAACTAATAAATAATATAATAAAAAAATAATTGCATCCAGATTCTCTTCAAAAGGGGGTGGGATGGAATCCAGATTCTTGGGGCATCTGGACTTCCTCCACTTAAGTCTATTGAAACAGGAAAATATTCAGTAGGTACTCTTTTTGGATTCTTAGGAATCCTAAAGGATTATGTCCACCCAAACGCCCCATCAAAGACATTCACATGAGTAAAAAGGAAAATCAGTAATGATGATGAATGTTTTCCGTAGGTAGCAAAGGATGTGTTGATATTGCACAAACTAAAGAAACATGGTAAGTAGCATGGTCATGCCCATAACGGCTAATGTAAAATTATTCTATATTTTAAAAGATTCTTCAAGTAAATGATATTGTAATGACCTTTCATGTAATCCCCTTTATAAGCTCCTTCCATATGATATGTCTTGAAAATATGGTTTTGCAAATTATTAAATTAGATGCATGTGCTATTTAGGAGTAATGAGCATATTTATGCCATGAAAACCACTCCAATGTTTTCAAGATAAAATTTATGAACTCATGATTATTCTCACATTATAAACATGAATATTCTTATGTTATGAATTTCAAGAGAAAAAAATGAACGTTATCAAAGCTATGAAAAGATGAATGAATGCATGTTATGAAGGTTTTTATTTGGTCATTTGATAATGCCTGGCTCCAATGCAATCCTATGGATGGATGTGCAAGCCACACGGAATGACATTGAGAAGATGTGGTCCACCTCGGATGTTTACATCCAACATGATGCAGTAACCCTATGTGCACCAGCTGTGTGACAGGTGCACACAAGGGCTAATTTGTCGGAGCCACTATGAACAAAAATGTTTTAAATTCAGATGCTTTATGATATGCATGAAGATGCTTGAATCTACTTGAGAATGTTTTCAAAGGAAAAAAACTGAATCAAAGTATTTCCGTTATATGATATACTATTTACCAAGTATTCGACTAATTTTTGTTTTATATTTAAAATTTCCTTCGTAATGATAACGAAGATAAGATAGCAAGCTGAAACCAGTAGTGGAAACCAGTAGTGAAAACCATGACTTAGTCCCGTTTGAATTCAAAGTTTATCTCAACTCATCTCATCTAATCATTACAACTTTCTGAAATTTTCACGCAAAATATAATAAATAATTCAACTTTTTCAAATCTCAAAACAATCATAATATTAAAAAATAATATTCTAATAATATTTTATTCAACTTTCAACTTTCATCTCAATTGATCTTATCTCAACTCACTATCTAAACCTCACCTTAGTCAAGCATTATTTAATTCCCAACAAATACTTTGTTAGGATCTGATTTAGTTTGACAGAATGACACTGAAAATATTTTTTTTTATTTTCAGTTAGTTAAAATTTACTCTTGATATTGTACCTGCATTGGCAATGGCCTAAGTGCAAATTTTGACTAGAATTTCAAGTTTTAGCTATAGCATTGACCTTTGGCTAGGTGAATCCACATTGGACTAGCCATCTTAAAGTCAAAATAATAATATAATATATATTTTAATAATATTTTACAAAAAAAACATGTAATATTTTGCAAATACACTTCATATATTAATTAATAATTTAATTTTAATTTCATAATTTAATTATTATTAATAAAATAGAATAAGGTAGAAAATAACGGACTATTTATCAAAATTGAATAGATAATATAGACTTTAAAATAATTAGATAATATAATGGTTGTTGGAAATGATTAAAATATTACTTTGGTGAGTGAATAGTGTCTAGCCAAAGATGCCTACGGAGCTTAATTTACTGTAGCTCATATGTTGAGCTTTAGTGATTTGGCTATTCCAATATAGAGGATTTTACTCATGCCTAGCCAAAGTATGAAGATGCATTAGCATTTGGCTAGTTCAATGCCAATGCTCTAATAAAACATTTAGCTGTCTTGAAGTAAAGTTTATGGATAACTCATCACCTGCCGCTATGTAATGTTATGATGTCGNGTTTGGATCCCAAACTCATTCCAACTCATTTCAATTCATCATTACACATTTTTCAAATTTCAATACAAAATATAATAAATAATTCAACTTTTTTAAATTTTAAAATAACTTTAATATTAAAAAATAATATTCTAACAATATTTTATCATCTCAACTCAACTCAACTCAACTTATTTCAACATCCAAACCCACCCTAAATCTTAAATCATGTTAAACTCATCTCAATTTATTATTATAATTTTTTAAAATTTTAATATAAAATATAATAAATAATTTAATTTTTTTAAATTTTAAAATAATAATAATATTAAAAAATAATATTCTAACAATATTTTATTATCTTAACTCAACTCACTCAGTTCAATATCTAAACGTATAATAAAAAAAGATTTTTTATTAAAAGTTAAATAAAATATTATTCAACTTTGTTATTTTAAGATTTGAAAATTTTGAATTATTTATTATATTTTGTATAGTAATTTAAAAAAGTTATAATGATTATATGAGATGAAATAAGATGAGATAGTTTATTTTTATATAACCAAATCAACTCTTATTTTTATATTATTTTTGGCACTATTATTAGGAATCCCTGAATAGTAGTAAGTTACGTTTGATAGGTTTTATGGGTTCCATTAAGATATATTTAAATGTATGAAATAGATTTAGATATGTTTAACTTTCTATAAGTTCAAAAAATAATAAATCTCATTAATGATTAGTTTGTTGTTGTTGTGATAAAATAATTATTTTATTTATATGTTTTATAAATAAAAGTCTTATCAATTAATAGTACATAGTTAAGATGAAAAAATTGAAGTTATTTCAAATGAAATAAGTTGTGTGTAATTGATTATAAGAAATAAGTTGTGTAATTAGATAGAGAGAGTATAAATACATCCGTACAAAACTAACTTAGATAAACTGAAATAGTCTTACTGTCCCTAGAGTAATGTTCAACAATTTTTTATCATTCACTCAAAAGAAAAAACTAGTTTTTATCATGCAATAAATTTAGGTGATTAGGAAGATGTTGTAAAAAACTAGCTTTTATCATCCAATCAATCATTAATCATACTCTTGTTTTTCAAATTTAAAAAAGTTAATTTACATTGCCACATTATCACAATGAAAAATAATGAGATAAATATTGTAAGAGAAAATATATTTAGAAATCTTCTTTTCAACGCATCCAACACGTCGTTGATGCGAAAATTTTCCACATCAACAATGCTAAAAGATATTGGAGTTTTGATTTATTTTTATTTTTTAAAGTTGTAATGGGTATCACTTTAAGTGGTGTGATAATCCACCAATTTCTATTTTCAAAACAAAATTGAAGTTGACACGTATGAAAACGAAATCAGTATAATCAATTTTCGTGGTGATTTAAATACAAATCCATTCTTTTGATTTCTATATGACGAGGAAGATAAGTTTTGGTGCTTAAATTGTTGGGATTGTTTCTAATAATTTAATTTAAGTGAAATTTAGCGACAACTTGTAATTATTTAAGAGCATCCACGTTAGGCTTGCTAAAATTTTTGCTAAATTTTATTCAAAAATCATCTTTTTCTATTTTTACTATCCATCTTTCCAAAAAGCAAAACTGTATTGCAATCTCTTTGTATGAAATGACCAAATTTTTCCTATTTTTAAGCTTGAATTGACTATATTACCCCTCTTTCTTCTATATTTTAAAGTTAAAACATTTGAAATTGCATATTTTTGTTTTTGCCTCTGTCATGCACCCCAATAGATTTCCACCATTTTCAACCACCACAATCCAATTTCCTTCACCATCGACAGAACAACCACCTTCACCATCAACGAAGTCACATGCTCCACTACTGACGACCTCCTTGGCCACCATTGACGCAAAGTACATTTCATTGTTTTCCTCTAGGTGTATTTTTTTTTTTTTTTTTTTGTTTATTCTACTTTCATATTATTTTGATCATTTTTTTTCATTTTAATTTACGTCTTTAGAGCCTCATTAATGTGTTATTCTAAATTCTTCTCTTCCCGTGGAGTTTGGGTGTTTACCGTGGAGTTGAAACGTTGCTTCTTGGTAAATATGGCAACAATGAAATGGAAGTGTCAAAAGATTAATTTAAGCAATAGAAAGCCTTCTAGTGGGTTGCTCGGTTGCTTGAACTCAAACCCAAAACTAGTGGGTAGGCATCTTCATTGTTGTCTTTAGGTCCCAACTAATGGATGCAAGACTACCTTAAAAACAGGTTTTTATATTTTTTTTCTTGATATTGTGTTCTCAGATTGCCTTTGTAAAGTAGAAAGCAATGCAATAGGTAGGAATGATGCCAGCGTAAAAACATTGTCTTTTTCTTGCCTAACTTGAGTACTTATTTAATTAAATAATTTACTTTCTTTGCCAATGTAAAGATTATTCTTGATGGAGAAAGGGAAAGAAAGCACATCTACTAGGCGACCATTGTTTTTTTTTTTTCAAAAAGCAGTAATTATAAGGATACCCCAAGTGTTAGAAATGATGATGAAGTAACTGATGATTATGGTGTAGTACTGGGGAATGATGATGATGATGTGGTTTTAGAGACAACGCTGGGAATGATGATATAGGAGTTTCAGGACCAACGCTAGAGATTTTTTTTTTTTAAATTGAGAAAAAACTCATTTACTACTACAAGCAATATGGGAGACAAACTGGATTCGGCAGAAGTAAAATAGAAGATGATATGAGTGTTAGATATATAACACTTGGTTGTGCTCGTGGTGGTAAGACAAGGAAACATATTACCAACCTTTCTAAACCACGCCCGACAACGAAGACCGATTGTAAGGTGAAGAGTAATGCAATCTTGGTTGGTAGTGTCTTATGCATAATTACTGTTCAAAATGCACACAACCATGGGCTAAGTCCTCAAAAGGCAAGATTTTTTAGATGTAATCGAGCTATTGATAATTCCATAAAAAGACAGATATTAATGACAAGGCAAGCATAGGTGTAACCAAAAGTTTTAACACATTAGCTGTCGAGGCTGGTGTATTTGAAAACTTTCATTTATTGAGAAAGATGCATGAAATTATATTGATAAGGCTCAACACCTTAGACTTGGCAAAGGAGGTGATGATGCACTTCGTGATTATTTTGAGATAATGTAGTATAAGAATGATAGGTTTTACTAATTGATGGATTTGGATGATGATGGACGATTACAAAATGTCTTTTGGGCTGATGCACGTAGCAGAGCAGCATATGGGTATTTTGGGGATGTTATGACATTTGATACAACATACCTAACAAATAGATATGGCATGCCCTTCGCCTCATTTGTTGATGTTAACCACCATGGGCAGTCAATACTTTTGGGAGCATGTTTGATATCCAGTGAAAATATTGAAACATTTGTTTCGTTATTTGAGACTTAGTTGAAATGTATGGATGAGAAAGCGCCAAAAGCTATCATCACTGATCAAAATAAAGCCATAAAAAATGATATTGTAATAGTTTTTCCAAACACTCAGCACAGATACTATTTGTGGCACATAATGCAAAAACTACCAGAGAAGTTGGGCTCACATGCTAAATATAAGTATGGTTGGAAGAAAGCATTGCAGAAATGTGTTTATGATTCTCATACTTCTGACAAGTTTGAGAAGTCTTGGGAGATGTTTCTTGACAAGTACAATTTGCACAAGAATGCATGGCTTCAAAGTCTCTATAGTGAGCGAATGTATTGGGTTCTTGTATATCTTAAAGATACATTCTGAACTGGGATGAACACAAATCAGAGGAGTAAAAGCATAAATGCATTTTTTTTAATGGATTTGTACATTCAGGGACTACATTAAAAGAATTTGTTGATCAATTTGACAATGCACTGAGGAAGAAAATAGAGAATGAGATGATAGCGGACTTTCATTCATTCAATTGCACAGTCCCATATATATCTCATTTACCCTTAGAGAAGAAATTTCAAGAACTGTACACGAGTTTAAAGAAGTACAGGCATAAGTAATGGAGATTATCTATTCTCATTGTGTTCTCATAAAAATAGAAGCAGCGATTACAACATATCAAGTTAATGACCAGAGGCAATTTTGCATCAAACGATCAACTTTGCAGCCATACTTCAATGAAGTTGAGTGCGAGGCGAAGTGCATGTGTGGACTATTTGAGATGAGATGAATTCTATGTAGGCACATTCTTGCAATTTTTGCTGCAAGGGATGTCTGAGTGATATTGGAAAAATACATTATGGATAGGTGGAGGAATGACATTAAAAGTAGACATGCTCTGTGATGTCCCCAAATTTCACTTGGGATCGGACGGACATTTGAAGCGTCGAAACATGCAATACAAGGTTACCTGCCCACATTCATGACATATAAGATGCAATGTTCCTAACATGCATCTAGTATTATGCAATATTCGCAGCAGATAATTTTTTTTTCTTTAGCAATACTATGCACCAAACTGAAATATCTCAAATACTCAAAACATACTTCATACATAATGATATACTAAACAACTGAGATCACAACACTAGTCCAAAATAGTTGCGATCAAAAGAGTGCTGGAGATTGAACTCCACAAATACAAGTAGTAATCTGAGGCAACTACTGTACTATCATCTACGTCGCATTGTCACCTAGTCGACCGTTTCTAGTTGGTCGATTCTTGGTTCTCCTTCAGATCCTGTAACAAGATCTACCATTCAAAGGGAATGGTAGTTGGGACTACCATAATGAGATTTGACTACAAATCTCAGCAAGTTAACAAAAAAACTTTCACACAAGTTAATGATGCATGCATGGCAGTAAAAGCATGAATGCATAATCAAAATCATAAGTAATTATAGCATATCTTGACAAACAACATAGCATAGCTGACATAACTTGAACAAAAGTATGAATTGAATTTGACTTGTTTAAACTGAGCTGGACTTAAACTGAGATTTGACTTGACAAGAACTTGATCTGAAACTTGACTTAACATGAACTTAAACTGACTTAAACTTAACTTGACATGAACTTGAACTTGAACTGAAACTTAACTTTACATGAACTTGAACAAACTTCTTTACTTAACATGAATTTGAATTGACTTCTTTACTTAATATGAACTTGGACTTGAATTCTGAAACTTAACTTTAAATGAACTTGAACTGACTTCTTTACTTAACATGAACTTCAATTCTGACAATCAAAACTTAACTTCTTGTGAATTACAAATGGAGATGCTTAGACAATCATTATGATTACATCGTGAGTATCCTAGATATAACTGACTTGAACGTAACTCAAAAGATATGACTTGCTTGAAATAAAAACATTTCGTAACATGACATAACATGTAACAGACAATATACTTAACATGACATACTTGCAACAATGAATATTACATGACATGACATACATGTAACAGATGACATACTTAACTTAACATGACATACTTGCAATGTATAGCAATACGTGACAAAATATCTTGTGTAACAAATAAATAATTCGTAACAATAAATTTTATGTAATAGATAAAATATGTACTAACTTGGCATGGCACATATGATAACATACATGCATACACTATAGTTCCTTTACTTATCACTCATACACATTAAACTGATAGTTCCTTTACCTCGGTCTTCGCTTTTATAGACAACTCAAACACGATCACGAGGAACTGAAAATAGTGATTTCTAAAAGTTAGAACTTAGTCACTAACAATTAGAAATATGAGAAAATATTAATTTAGAGTAAAATTACCATTTTTATCCTCTACATGTGGGAAAATAATCATTTTACCCATAACTTAAGGATTTTGCATCCTAACTCCAAAAATACCAAAATTTACATACCTCATTTAAATGTTTTCCTAAGTTCAAATATCAACTCAGAAAAATTTTAAACTAAACACAACCATTAAAATTCTATAGGGCCGAAATTTTACATAAGCTATTCCTTTGAGTTTTGTTTCTAACTTGTTTTGATCAACCTCTTGATCCATGACATATAAAGATGTAATCTTCAAATAAAAGCATCACATAGTTTAAAAAGGTGTTCTAAAACATATCCAAGCTTCAAAATCAAGATCACATGGTTAAAAATAACCAAAATATAAATTTAACCAAGAACATCATCACTTTGGCCTAACCGAATATCTCTTTGCATAAAATCTCATATCTTCGTAACTAATGTCAAATATAATCAAAACAACATTCTAACATGTATATAAGAGGTTTAGGATCCTCAAATAAAAATATTAAAGTCATTGGATTAGGATTAAACCATAAAAGATTTAAACTTTCTCAAAACAGAAACTGTTTTTCCTCTTCCAGTTTCTAGGTTTCTAGATCTAAGAAAATTTTTCACCAAAACTTTTAATCATGCAACAAATTCTCAACAAATAATCATATACATATGTTAACAGTACTCCATAAAAATTTCGGACCAAGATCTATCCATTAGCTTGGTCAAAAACTCCAAACTACAACACACTCTCTAATTTATCGCCCAGATTAACTTTTTTTGGGGTTTGAACAACTTTTGATCAATCAAATAATCTCCAAATGAAACAAATAAGATATATACTTAAACTGGACTAGAAAATGAACAACTTTTATCAATGAATGTGAGAAAACACTTACAAAAGTTTCGAATGAGGAGTTCAACAGAGACCAAAAAAACTGCCCAAGAGAGTCTTTTCTGTTTTGTCAAAGAAAAGTGTAAAGGATAGTTTCTTTTCATGATAAGTGGACTGGAGAAACTCTTACCCAGGTTATGGAAAGTGATAGGACTGAAAGAGAGCTTGAGTGTTGGCATTTTCTTCCCCAAAATTATCAGCCCAAAATCTTTTTTCAAAATGGAGTATGAGAGTGAAAGAGTGAGGTGTCCCTTTAGATATTTTTCTTCAAAACCTTCTAGAATCTCTTTTGGAAGATCTAGTTAGCCAAGAGGGGTGCAAACTTAGCCAAGAAGCAATGCTAATGAAACAAAATTCGTAGGCCTTAAAGGGCCTAAACTGAATGGGCCTCAATTTTGGGGTTTAAAGAGGGTTTGGATTGCTATCAAGTCCAAATCCAAAATCATTTGGCCTAATCAATTTTCCAAGGTTAACAATGTTGGATAAAGATATTCTAACACAAATTGAAGAATTAATAACATGTGGAAGTATTTTAATCAAGCGATTAACACAATGCTGGAAACTGATTCATTTAGATTTTGGAGGTCAACTTTGTGGTTTTAATAAAACCATTTAGAATTTCGATTTCAACCATGCTTTTGGGTTCTTAGTTGGATTCCAACCATATAGGATTTTACTAGGGTGGAAATCCTCTTCAGTTTGGCCAATTTGATTGATCGGACGGAATAAGATTTTTGCTTAGGTGGCATGATCTCACACCTTGATTCCTTCAAATCCATCAAACGTTCCTCATGGTGCCAAATGTTTAATACTATTCACTAAGTGTGGCTAAGATTTTGTCAAGTATCCAAATAAAACTTCTCTAATCTAATTTGGACATTCTACATTGTAATTTTGAAACACTGCAATTAGTGCGTTTATCGAGGCTACTATTCACTCCAGAAAAGTGAATCATAAACTTAACACTAAAAATTCTTAAATATTCATATTAATTGATAGTGAAAATCGTTAACTGAAATTCAATCTCGAAGTGCCCTTAAAAATAATTTCATAGTTTCAAACAAACGTTTCGTCTGAAAATATGAAAATAGACTTATTGTACCATAAAATCCAAAATAATCAACTGAGTCTAATGGCGCAGACCATAATGCATTCTGACACTTATAACTACCTCAAATAATTAGAACCGTACTTCTGGCACCACAGTGAGTGGTAACACAGATTATGTTGACAGATTAAAACCTATACGATTGGTTGATTCGTGAAAACTTATGGAGTTTTCATGAGATTCCTAAAGCCAATAGAGATTCCACCGTTGAATTTCTAGCGGGCTGTTACATGCTCTCATTTGAAGCAGTTTCAATGACTTGAGTAATAAACCAGCTGCTGGTAGGTACTCTAACTTGATAAAAATATGTTACAAAGTAGCTACAAATGTAACATAAAGCAAAGATAATTTCCTAGACATGACACAGAAGTTTTAGGCAATGAATTTGATTTACACTAAATCAAAACCTCAGGCCACAGTTGCAAGTACTCATACGTTAATTGATGCCGAAACTGGAGGTTCAAAGAAAGTGCTAAGTCCTCGCGTTGTTAGAGGCAAAAAGAGGCCCCCATCGAAGAGGAGACAACCTACAATAGAGAAGTTTCAAAACAAAAACAAAAACATCAGTGGCAAGCGACGGAGGAAAAATGTGGGAAGATTTAAATAATGTGATTTTGATATATGCAAACATTTATTATTAAGTTATTTAATTTGTTTATTCATTCAAATGTAGGCAACCGCACGTCTGGAAGATGTATTGAACCCAACATATTCAATAATAGTGGCTGGTACACAACAAAGTGTTGTTTTGCGAGTGTCTGGTACACAACAAAGCACTATTTCTCAAGTAAATGTTGTTACTATTCCCTTTTGCTTCTATGTTGAACAATTAATGAGAAGTTTTTTATCATTTTTATATAATGTTTCAAACTACTTGCAGATGGACCTCCAATATCATGGCCCTCTCGAGGATTGATGAGAAGACGTTGTAGACTATTACATTTTAACTATTTTAAGAGATGAGAAGACATTGTATTTCTTGGGCATTTTGACTATGTTAAAAAGAATTGGTTCATGTATTTCATAACTTCATCCATGTAACTCTATTTTGGCATGACGTTGGATATTGGTCAGGTTCATGAGATTGGTGGAGATGAGATGAGATTGGTCATTAAATAACTTTGCTGCCATCATTGATATTTTGAGTATTGAAAACATAGAAATTCAAACTGTCTGAAAACATGACAACACTTATAATATATTTTAAATATCACAAGTTCTAAAAGTTTCATACACAACTGTTAGGTTTGAATATTACAATATTACAAAGTATCCAACAACACTACACAATTTGGTACGCATTTACTTAATCTGTAATTGTTCTTGATCCTATCCAACATGATATTAAAATTGAAAGTCCTCAATACACGCATGGCTAATATCTTTTATTTAACCATGAAGCCCATCCCAATCATTTTGGATGTCCTTCCCCCTTTTTTAAATCTTTTCCTTTGTATGTTGAAGTTCTTCTTCCCCCTTTTGGAGTTCTTCCTCTCTCTTATGGAGGTGACGTTCTCTTTCCCAAACAACTTTTCCTTCATTTCCTACTTCAATATCTGCCCATAAAAAGTACTCGTAATATGGTCCTGTAGCAAACAGCTTGTACAAATCATTGTGAAAAATTACAATTAATACAACAATGTCTGAAAATAAAAAGTACACAAATAAGAGTAATTAATGTTGACCTCCTTATTGTAATTTGGACAGGAATAAAAAGGTCACCTTGGATTTCTTGGTGTGTTCAAGAATTTTAGACGTGTCATCTCTCAGCATAAACATTTTGGATGATGATTTGAAGCATGATCAACCAAACAAGATAAAGAATGCAATGAAGACATTGCATATCAAAAATAGAATCAGTTTTTGAAACTGTGTTAGGAACTATGTTATGCCTACAACAGATAAGAAAACGTTTATGTTGGAACTCTGTTATTATATGAACTGATAATATACAAAGTCCAAATGTTCTAGTTTGCAACAGGACAAGCAATATAATTTTCCTTTTATCATATAAATACTAGCTACTCTCTAGTCTCCATTGTAGCTACCAAGATCTGATTCTTCTTCTAATTTTAAATCATAAAAAGATTCTAAGTGATCACATAAAACTCAAAATAATAATGTTCTCACAGAACGATGTCAAATAAGATACCAAACTATCAACTACAAGTCATAGTGTGTAACACCCGAGCCTAGCACCAAACCTGCATTCTAAATATTTTTGGGTTAAGCATATGAAAAGCCCAGTTGAATTTTTTTAGTACTATTTTACGGGCCCAAATTGGTTTTTTTAACAGATATCAAATTGTCTAATGGACTTGCCATTGTAGTTAAATTCTTGGAATATTGTTGGATTGGGTTAAAAATATTTTTTATGGACCAAGATAGTTATGTAACAAGTATATTTTTTTTAAGGATTTTTCGGGGCCTAAGAATTTCAGAGAGAAAGCCCACGCCATAAGAACCATGCTAGATTTCCCTTCACACACGGTATTGATCATGTTTCGCTTTTGTTCCCACTGCATGCATGCCTCCTTTTTTCCTCTCTAGGGTTTCTAGTTATCTATATATATAAATATATTTATATACTTGTATACCTTGATCATGTACGTAGAGACCCTCGTGGATGGCATCATTTGGTATGTTTTCTTCTTCCCTCCACAAGTTTTTCCTCGATGGTTTTCATTAGTTTATGCATTCCGTATTCTCCTCCACCTCGATACCCACCTCCTCCACACCCTTGCAGTTGAGTCGCTTCCTTATCTTACTTTCAGTTTTTCAATTAAAATACCCTCTCAACAGAACGATACCTCAAGCTTCTACGGATTTTCTCTTCTGCAACGTTGCGGCTGCAATTTGCGTGAGCCCCAAAATCCATAACCGTCGACCACCTCCACACCTAACCTTCCCCTTATCTCTACATAAAAACGAACCCCGGCATGGTGAAGTCCAGTGGTGCCGACTAGACCTCCTCCAGTCACCTTGTACAATGCCGAGTTGGTAAGCCACTCCGATCCTTCCCCATGCACTGCTCTCTATACGTTGTTCTTGTTCCTTCATAATCTCTCTCTCTCTCTCTCTCTCATCACTTGGTCTTTCTCATCACTCACTCTCTTTTTCTCTCGTGCTCAGCCACAGCTTGAAGGCGTCTTCGTTGCACCACTCAGATCAATCGTTGCAAGCTGCTCTTGGTGAGTTGAAGATTGCTTAGCACGACCTCTTTGCTCTGGTAAGTTCTCTAGTGTTCAACAAAGAGGGTCTTGTTACATCTTCTGATATTCCTGTAGTCCGTACCTTGTGTAGTAAAAAGAAAAAGAAGAGATGCGATCTAACCCTTATCACATGTTTTCTCATAATGAATTCTTAATAGGTTTTTGATTTTACATTTTTGCCCTTAATTGGAAGGCCTTGGCAGATTAAGTTCTTATTGGCGAATTTGGGAAATGAGGATATCTAAGGGTTCCGTGAATATTAGATTTTTAGGGAAAATCGGTTATTTTAGTATTTCAGGTTTATGTATCGAAACACGGGTTCAACTAGAAATTTATGGAAGTTATGTGATTATTTTATAGGTGACGGTTGATTTTCGTTCAGCACTGTTATGGAAAGATTCAGAAAGTCAAGAAGTCCATGTAAGTGGGGTTCCTATGCTAGGCTTTACATGAATGGCTTAGACTGAGGTTGACTTTTATGAAAATTATGCATGTTTTGTTATGAAATGAGAACTTGGGAAAAACAACCTCGGTTATTTATTTGCACTACTCATGAAATCTACATGAGAAAGAGAAAATGTTTCTAACATGCATTGTGTAGACATGAACTATATTTTGTCATGTTGTCTCTGAAATCTGCAAAAGAGCGATATTGAAAATCTAAAAAATTATGCATTGATTTATAAAGATGCTCCGACTTTTGTTTTCAGTATATGAGAATGATATGAATATGTTTTGGTATTCTATTTTCTTTTGATATGGCATCTGAAAACCTTTGGCATGGTGTATTGATTTTGTATCTGACTCTGTCTCTGCTCTACTCTGCTCTGTCTGGGTTGGTACCAACTTCTCTGTCTCTGAGTGCACCCACTTTGGAAACAAAGTGATTTTATGTGGTATTTCCTGTGTGCAAACTCGGGGTTTCGAGAATAATAAAGGAAAGTTTTTACCTCTGTCTCTGCCCGGTTTAGCCACCGGGGATAGCACAATCCTACAACGGGAATGAAACATGGTCTTTACTCTGTGAGATGCTCTGTTTTGATGTGTTGATGATGCTCAGGTTTTATTAAGCCAAAGTACTCTGGGTTTTATGTGTCTTAAAATCATCGCTCTGTTATGTTTGAAAACATGTTTTGTTCTGCATGATAACTCTGGAAAATATTTTGTTTGCATATTGTACTTTGTAAATGCTCGTGTTTGCACGCTAGTATATGTCCTCTGCTTACTGAGTTGTTGATAACTTAGCTCTTATCTCCACAACATTTTTCAGATGATTTAGATATTTTAGCTGAGGATCATGATTATAGAGCATAGGTGAGATGATTTTTAATCATGGTGGATTAAGCATAGAAGGTTTCTTTGAGTATTTTTTGTTAAGAAATCTTGTCGTGTTCTAATGACTTGGTATTTTGGGAGGTTGATTATATTAAGGAAATTAGTCTGAAACAAAATGTTTTATATGATTTTGAGATTTTGGATTCTTTGGATATATTGTTAGAATGTGAGTTTAAGGCCTAATTTGGATAGCGAGAAGTGTTGAGAAGTATTGTGAATAGAGATTGGAGTGGGTTTGTGGGTCCTATTGAGAGCATTTTGAGTTGTTTGGATGTATGAAGTATGTTAAGTTGTTGACTTTTGGATAGGTAGTTAAAAAAAGTGTGGGTCCCATCAATGATTGACTTTATTTTTTAAATGATGATGAAATAATGATTTTATTTAATATAACAGTGACAAATATTATAGTGATTTTATTATATTTTTTATATAATAGTGATAAATATTATAGAGATTTTATTATATTTTATATA
>QEOT01000202.1:125754-137585 GCA_003123785.1 Pterocarya stenoptera
AATAGAAGATGATATGAGTGTTAGATATATAACACTTGGTTGTGCTCGTGGTGGTAAGACAAGGAAACATATTACCAACCTTTCTAAACCACGCCCGACAACGAAAACCGATTGTAAGGCGAAGAGTAATGCAATCTTGGTTGGTGGTGTCTTATGCATAATTACTGTTCAAAATGCACACAACCATGGGCTAAGTCCTCAAAAGGCAAGATTTTTTAGATGTAATCGAGCTATTGATAATTCCATAAAAAGACAGATATTAATGACAAGGCAAGCATAGGTGTAACCAAAAGTTTTAACACATTAGCTGTCGAGGCTGGTGTATTTGAAAACTTTCATTTATTGAGAAAGATGCATGAAATTATATTGATAAGGCTCAACACCTTAGACTTGGCAAAGGAGGTGATGATGCACTTCGTGATTATTTTGAGATAATGCAGTATAAGAATGATAGGTTTTACTAATTGATGGATTTGGATGATGATGGACGATTACAAAATGTCTTTTGGGCTGATGCACGTAGCAGAGCAGCATATGGGTATTTTGGGGATGTTATGACATTTGATACAACATACCTAACAAATAGATATGGCATGCCCTTCGCCTCATTTGTTGATGTTAACCACCATGGACAGTCAATACTTTTGGGAGCATGTTTGATATCCAGTGAAAATATTGAAACATTTGTTTCGTTATTTGAGACTTAGTTGAAATGTATGGATGAGAAAGCGCCAAAAGTTATCATCACTGATCAAAATAAAGCCATAAAAAATGATATTGTAATAGTTTTTCCAAACACTCAGCACAGATACTATTTGTGGCACATAATGCAAAAACTACCAGAGAAGTTGGGCTCACATGCTAAATATAAGTATGGTTGGAAGAAAGCATTGCAGAAATGTGTTTATGATTCTCATACTTCTGACAAGTTTGAGAAGTCTTGGGAGATGTTTCTTGACAAGTACAATTTGCACAAGAATGCATGGCTTCAAAGTCTCTATAGTGAGCGAATGTATTGGGTTCTTGTATATCTTAAAGATACATTCTGAACTGGGATGAACACAAATAAGAGGAGTAAAAGCATAAATGCATTTTTTTTAATGGATTTGTACATTCAGGGACTACATTAAAAGAATTTGTTGATCAATTTGACAATGCACTGAGGAAGAAAATAGAGAATGAGATGATAGCGGACTTTCATTCATTCAATTGCACAGTCCCATATATATCTCATTTACCCTTAGAGAAGAAATTTCAAGAACTGTACACGAGTTTAAAGAAGTACAGGCATAAGTAATGGAGATTATCTATTCTCATTGTGTTCTCATAAAAATAGAAGCAGCGATTACAACATATCAAGTTAATGACCAGAGGCAATTTTGCATCAGACGATCAACTTTGCAGCCATACTTCAATGAAGTTGAGTGCGAGGCGAAGTGCATGTATAGACTATTTGAGATGAGATGAATTCTATGTAGGCACATTCTTGCAATTTTTGCTGCAAGGGATGTCTGAGTGATATTGGAAAAATACATTATGGATAGGTGGAGGAATGACATTAAAAGTAGACATGCTCTGTGATGTTCCCAAATTTCACTTGGGATCGGACGGACATTTGAAGCGTCGAAACATGCAATACAAGGTTACCTGCCCACATTCATGACATATAAGATGCAATGTTCCTAACATGCATCTAGTATTATGCAATATTCGCAGCAGATAATTTTTTTTTCTTTAGCAATACTATGCACCAAACTGAAATATCTCAAATACTCAAAACATACTTCATACATAATGATATACTAAACAACTGAGATCACAACACTAGTCCAAAATAGTTGCGATCAAAAGAGTGCTGGAGATTGAACTCCACAAATACAAGTAGTAATCTGAGGCAACTACTGTACTATCATCTACGTCGCATTGTCACCTAGTCGACCGTTTCTAGTTGGTCGATTCTTGGTTCTCCTTCAGATCCTGTAACAAGATCTACCATTCAAAGGGAATGGTAGTTGGGACTACCATAATGAGATTTGACTACAAATCTCAGCAAGTTAACAAAAAAACTTTCACACAAGTTAATGATGCATGCATGGCAGTAAAAGCATGAATGCATAATCAAAATCATAAGTAATTATAGCATATCTTGACAAACAACATAGCATAGCTGACATAACTTGAACAAAAGTATGAATTGAATTTGACTTGTTTAAACTGAACTGGACTTAAACTGAGATTTGACTTGACAAGAACTTGATCTGAAACTTGACTTAACATGAACTTAAACTGACTTAAACTTAACTTGACATGAACTTGAACTTGAACTGAAACTTAACTTTACATGAACTTGAACAAACTTCTTTACTTAACATGAATTTGAATTGACTTCTTTACTTAATATGAACTTGGACTTTAATTCTGAAACTTAACTTTAAATGAACTTGAATTGACTTCTTTACTTAACATGAACTTCAATTCTGACAATCAAAACTTAACTTCTTGTGAATTACAAATGGAGATGCTTAGACAATCATTATGATTACATCGTGAGTATCCTAGATATAACTGACTTGAACGTAACTCAAAAGATATGACTTGCTTGAAATAGAAACATTTCGTAACATGACATAACATGTAACAGACAATATACTTAACATGACATACTTGCAACAATGAATATTACATGACATGACATACATGTAACAGATGACATATTTAACTTAACATGACATACTTGCAATGTATAGCAATACGTGACAAAATATCTTGTGTAACAAATAAATAATTCGTGACAATAAATTTTATGTAATAGATAAAATATGTACTAACTTGGCATGGCACATATGATAACATACATGCATACACTATAGTTCCTTTACTTATCACTCATACACATTAAACTGATAGTAAGTTAAAAGCTAATTTACCTCGGTCTTCGCTTTTATAGACAACTCAAACACGATCACGAGGAACTGAAAATAGTGATTTCTAAAAGTTAGAACTTAGTCACTAACAATTAGAAATATGAGAAAATATTAATTTAGAGTAAAATTACCATTTTTATCCTCTACATGTGGGAAAATAATCATTTTACCCATAACTTAAGGATTTTGCATCCTAACTCCAAAAATACCAAAATTTACATACCTCATTTAAATGTTTTCCTAAGTTCAAATATCAACTCAGAAAAATTTTAAACTAAACACAACCATTAAAATTCTATAGGGCCGAAATTTTACATAAGCTATTCCTTTGAGTTTTGTTTCTAACTTGTTTTGATCAACCTCTTGATCCATGACATATAAAGATGTAATCTTCAAATAAAAGCATCACATAGTTTAAAAAGGTGTTCTAAAACATATCCAAGCTTCAAAATCAAGATCACATGGTTAAAAATAACCAAAATATAAATTTAACCAAGAACATCATCACTTTGGCCTAACCGAATATCTCTTTGCATAAAATCTCATATCTTCGTAACTAATGTCAAATATAATCAAAACAACATTCTAACATGTATATAAGAGGTTTAGGATCCTCAAATAAAAATATTAAAGTCATTGGATTAGGATTAAACCATAAAAGATTTAAACTTTCTCAAAACAGAAACTGTTTTTCCTCTTCCAGTTTCTAGGTTTCTAGATCTAAGAAAATTTTTCACCAAAACTTTTAATCATGCAACAAATTCTCAACAAATAATCATATACATATGTTAACAGTACTCCATAAAAATTTCGGACCAAGATCTATCCATTAGCTTGGTCAAAAACTCCAAACTACAACACACTCTCTAATTTATCGCCCAGATTAACTTTTTTTGGGGTTTGAACAACTTTTGATCAATCAAATGATCTCCAAATGAAACAAATAAGATATCTACTTAAACTGGACTAGAAAATGAACAACTTTTATCAATGAATGTGAGAAAACACTTACAAAAGTTTCGAATGAGGAGTTCAACAGAGACCAAAAAAACTGCCCAAGAGAGTCTTTTCTGTTTTGTCAAAGAAAAGTGTAAAGGATAGTTTCTTTTCATGATAAGTGGAGTGGAGAAACTCTTACCCAGGTTATGGAAAGTGATAGGACTGAAAGAGAGCTTGAGTGTTGGCATTTTCTTCCCCAAAATAATCAGCCCAAGATCTTTTTTCAAAATGGAGTATGAGAGTGAAAGAGTGAGGTGTCCCTTTAGATATTTTTCTTCAAAACCTTCTAGAATCTCTTTTGGAAGATCTAGTTAGCCAAGAGGGGTGCAAACTTAGCCAAGAAGAAATGCTAATGAAACAAAATTCATAGGCCTTAAAGGGCCTAAACTGAATGGGCCTCAATTTTGGGGTTTAAAGAGGGTTTGGATTGCTATCAAGTCCAAATCCAAAATCATTTGGCCTAATCAATTTTCCAAGGTTAACAATGTTGGATAAAGATATTCTAACACAAATTGAAGAATTAATAACATGTGGAAGTATTTTAATCAAGCGATTAACACAATGCTGGAAACTGATTCATTTAGATTTTGGAGGTCAACTTTGTGGTTTTAATAAAACTATTTAGAATTTCGATTTCAACCATGCTTTTGGGTTCTTAGTTGGATTCCAACCATATAGGATTTTACTAGGGTGGAAATCCTCTTCAGTTTGGCTAATTTGATTGATCGGACGGAATAAGATTTTTGCTTAGGTGGCATGATCTCACACATTGATTCCTTCAAATCCATCAAACGTTCCTCATGGTGCCAAATGTTTAATACTATTCACTAAGTGTGGCTAAGATTTTGTCAAGTATCCAAATAAAACTTCTCTAATCTAATTTGGACATTCTACATTGTAATTTTGAAACACTGCAATTAGTGCGTTTATCGAGGCTACTATTCACTCCAGAAAAGTGAATCATAAACTTAACACTAAAAATTCTTAAATATTCGTATTAATTGATAGTGAAAATCGTTAACTGAAATTCAATCTCGAAGTGTCCCTAAAAATAATTTCATAGTTTCAAACAAACGTTTCGTCTGAAAATATGAAAATAGACTTATTGTACCATAAAATCCAAAATAATCAACTGAGTCTAATGGCGCAGACCATAATGCATTCTGACACTTATAACTACCTCAAATAATTAGAACCGCACTTCTGGCACCACAGTGAGTGGTAACACAGACTATGTTGACAGATTAAAACCTATACGATTGGTTGATTCGTGAAAACTTATGGAGTTTTCATGAGATTCCTAAAGCCAATAGAGATTCCACCGTTGAATTTCTAGCGGGCTGTTACATGCTCTCATTTGAAGCAGTTTCAATGACTTGAGTAATAAACCAGATGCTGGTAGGTACTCTAACTTGATAAAAATATGTTACAAAGTAGCTACAAATGTAACATAAAGCAAAGATAATTTCCTAGACATGACACAGAAGTTTTAGGCAATGAATTTGATTTACACTAAATCAAAACCTCAGGCCACAGTTGCAAGTACTCATACGTTAATTGATGTCGAAACTGGAGGTTCAAAGAAAGTGCTAAGTCCTCGCGTTGTTAGAGGCAAAAAGAGGCCCCCATCGAAGAGGAGACAACCTACAATAGAGAAGTTGCAAAACAAAAACAAAAACATCAGTGGCAAGCGACGGAGGAAAAATGTGGGAAGATTTAAATAATGTGATTTTGATATATGCAAACATTTATTATTAAGTTATTTAATTTGTTTATTCATTCAAATGTAGGCAACCGCACGTCTGGAAGATGTATTGAACCCAACATATTCAATAATAGTGGCTGGTACACAACAAAGTGTTGTTTTGCGAGTTTCTGGTACACAACAAAGCACTATTTCTCAAGTAAATGTTGTTACTATTCCCTTTTGCTTCTATGTTGAACAATTAATGAGAAGTTTTTTATCATTTTTATACAATGTTTCAAACTACTTGCAGATGGACCTCCAATATCATGGCCCTCTCGAGGATTGATGAGAAGACGTTGTAGACTATTACATTTGAACTATTTTAAGAGATGAGAAGACATTGTATTTCTTGGGCATTTTGACTATGTTAAAAAGAATTGGTTCATGTATTTCATAACTTCATCCATGTAACTCTATTTTGGCATGACGTTGGATATTGGTCAGGTTCATGAGATTGGTGGAGATGAGATGAGATTGGTCATTAAATAACTTTGCTGCCATCATTGATATTTTGAGTATTGAAAACATAGAAATTCAAACTGTCTGAAAACATGACAACACTTATAATATATTTTAAATATCACAAGTTCTAAAAGTTTCATACACAACTATTAGGTTTGAATATTACAATATTACAAAGTATCCAACAACACTACACAATTTGGTACGCATTTACTTAATCTATAATTGTTCTTGATCCTATCCAACATGATATTAAAATTGAAAGTCCTCAATACACGCATGGCTAATATCTTTTATTTAACCATGAAGCCCATCCCAATCATTTTGGATGTCCTTCCCCCTTTTTTAAATCTTTTCCTTTGTATGTTGAAGTTCTTCTTCCCACTTTTGGAGTTCTTCCTCTCTCTTATGGAGGTGACGTTCTCTTTCCCAAACAACTTTTCCTTCATTTCCTACTTCAATATCTGCCCATAAAAAGTACTCGTAATATGGTCCTGTAGCAAACAGCTTGTACAAATCATTGTGAAAAATTACAATTAATACAATAATGTCTGAAAATAAAAAGTACACAAATAAGAGTAATTAATGTTGACCTCCTTATTGTAATTTGGACAGGAATAAAAAGGTCACCTTGGATTTCTTGGTGTGTTCAAGAATTTTAGACGTGTCATCTCTCAGCATAAACATTTTGGATGATGATTTGAAGCATGATCAACCAAACAAGATAAAGAATGCAATGAAGACATTGCATATCAAAAATAGAATCAGTTTTTGAAACTGTGTTAGGAACTATGTTATGCCTACAACAGATAAGAAAACGTTTATGTTGGAACTCTGTTATTATATGAACTGATAATATACAAAGTCCAAATGTTCTAGTTTGCAACAGGACAAGCAATATAATTTTCCTTTTATCATATAAATACTAGCTACTCTCTAGTCTCCATTGTAGCTACCAAGATCTGATTCTTCTTCTAATTTTAAATCATAAAAAGATTCTAAGTGATCACATAAAACTCAAAATAATAATGTTCTCACAGAACGATGTCAAATAAGATACCAAACTATCAACTACAAGTCATAGTGTGTAACACCCGAGCCTAGCACCAAACCTGCATTCTAAATATTTTTGGGTTAAGCATATGAAAAGCCCAGTTGAATTTTTTTAGTACTATTTTACGGGCCCAAATTGGTTTTTTTAACAGATATCAAATTGTCTAATGGACTTGCCATTGTAGTTAAATTCTTGGAATATTGTTGGATTGGGTTAAAAATATTTTTTATGGACCAAGATAGTTATGTAACAAGTATATTTTTTTTAAGGATCTTTCGGGGCCTAAGAATTTCAGAGAGAAAGCCCAAGCCATAAGAACCATGCTAGATTTCCCTTCACACACGGTATTGATCATGTTTCGCTTTTGTTCCCACTGCATGCATGCCTCCTTTTTTCCTCTCTAGGGTTTCTAGTTATCTATATATATAAATATATTTATATACTTGTATACCTTGATCATGTACGTAGAGACCCTCGTGGATGGCATCATTTGGTATGTTTTCTTCTTCCCTCCACAAGTTTTTCCTCGATGGTTTTCATTAGTTTATGCATTCCGTATTCTCCTCCACCTCGATACCCACCTCCTCCACACCCTTGCAGTTGAGTCGCTTCCTTATCTTACTTTCAGTTTTTCAATTAAAATACCCTCTCAACAGAACGATACCTCAAGCTTCTACGGATTTTCTCTTCTGCAACGTTGCGGCTGCAATTTGCGTGAGCCCCAAAATCCATAACCGTCGACCACCTCCACACCTAACCTTCCCCTTATCTCTACATAAAAACGAACCCCGGCATGGTGAAGTCCAGTGGTGCCGACTAGACCTCCTCCAGTCACCTTGTACAATGCCGAGTTGGTAAGCCACTCCGATCCTTCCCCATGCACTGCTCTCTATACGTTGTTCTTGTTCCTTCATAATCTCTCTCTCTCTCTCTCTCTCTCTCTCTCATCACTTGGTCTTTCTCATCACTCACTCTCTTTTTCTCTCGTGCTCAGCCACAGCTTGACGGCGTCTTCGTTGCACCACTTAGATCAATCGTTGCAAGCTGCTCTTGGTGAGTTGAAGATTGCTTAGCACGACCTCTTTGCTCTGGTAAGTTCTCTAGTGTTCAACAAAGAGGGTCTTGTTACATCTTCTGATATTCCTGTAGTCCGTACCTTGTGTAGTAAAAAGAAAAAGAAGAGATGCGATCTAACCCTTATCACATGTTTTCTCATAATGAATTCTTAATAGGTTTTTGATTTTACATTTTTGCCCTTAATTGGAAGGCCTTGGCAGATTAAGTTCTTATTGGCGAATTTGGGAAATGAGGATATCTAAGGGTTCCGTGAATATTAGATTTTTAGGGAAAATCGGTTATTTTAGTATTTCAGGTTTATGTATCGAAACAAGGGTTCAACTAGAAATTTATGGAAGTTATGTGATTATTTTATAGGTGACGGTTGATTTTCGTTCAGCACTGTTATGGAAAGATTCAGAAAGTCAATAAGTCCATGTAAGTGGGGTTCCTATGCTAGGCTTTACATGAATGGCTTAGACTGAGGTTGACTTTTATGAAAATTATGCATGTTTTGTTATGAAATGAGAACTTGGGAAAAACAACCTCGGTCATTTATTTGCACTACTCATGAAATCTACATGAGAAAGAGAAAATGTTTCTAACATGCATTGTGTAGACATGAACTATATTTTGTCATGTTGTCTCTGAAATCTGCAAAAGAGCGATATTGAAAATCTAAAAAATTGTGCATTGATTTATAAAGATGCTCCGACTTTTGTTTTCAGTATATGAGAATGATATGAATATGTTTTGGTATTCTATTTTCTTTTGATATGGCATCTGAAAACCTTTGGCATGGTGTATTGATTTTGTATCTGACTCTGTCTCTGCTCTACTCTGCTCTGTCTGGGTTGGTACCAACTTCTCTGTCTCTGAGTGCACCCACTTTGGAAACAAAGTGATTTTATGTGGTATTTCCTGTGCAAACTCGGGGTTTCGAGAATAATAAAGGAAAGTTTTTACCTCTGTCTCTGCCCGGTTTAGCCATCGGGGATAGCACAATCCTACAACGGGAATGAAACATGGTCTTTACTCTGTGAGATGCTCTGTTTTGATGTGTTGATGATGCTCAGGTTTTATTAAGCCAAAGTACTCTGGGTTTTATGTGTCTTAAAATCATCGCTCTGTTATGTTTGAAAACATGTTTTGTTCTGCATGATAACTCTGGAAAATATTTTGTTTGCATATTGTACTTTGTAAATGCTCGTGTTTGCACGCTAGTATATGTCCTCTGCTTACTGAGTTGTTGATAACTTAGCTCTTATCTCCACAACGTTTTTCAGATGATTTAGATATTTTAGCTGAGGATCATGATTATAGAGCATAGGTGAGATGATTTTTAATCATGGTGGATTAAGCATAGAAGGTTTCTTTGAGTATTTTTTGTTAAGAAATCTTGTCGTGTTCTAATGACTTGGTATTTTGGGAGGTTGATTATATTAAGGAAATTAGTCTGAAACAAAATGTTTTATATGATTTTGAGATTTTGGATTCTTTGGATATATTGTTAGAATGTGAGTTTAAGGCCCAATTTGGATAGCGAGAAGTGTTGAGAAGTATTGTGAATAGAGATTGGAGTGGGTTTGTGGGTCCTATTGAGAGCATTTTGAGTTGTTTGGATGTATGAAGTATGTTAAGTTGTTGACTTTTGGATAGGTAGTTAAAAAAAGTGTGGGTCCCATCAATGATTGACTTTATTTTTTAAATGATGATGAGATAATGATTTTATTTAATATAACAGTGACAAATATTATAGTGATTTTATTATATTTTTTATATAATAGTGATAAATATTATAGAGATTTTATTATATTTTATATATAATAGTGATAAATATTATAGTGATTTTATTTTTTATTTATATATAATAGTAATAAAGATTATAATGATTTTATTTTCTCTGTTGGACTGTGGACTGTGATGGGAGTTATTTTGGTCTGCTTGTGTGCGAAGGGATGTCGGCGTGTAAAGTCTAGAGTTTTGCTTTGCGTCAAGTCCTTTCAATGAAACAGTAGAATCACATGTGGGTGTAAGTGTTTTAAAATATTTCAAACTCATTTGGATGGAAGAGTACTCCCACCCGTACGAGAAATACTCGGAGTAGTTGAGACCTCCTTTACACCCAAACAATTAGAGAAAAGAAAATAAAAGAAAGGAAAAGAAAAGTAACTAAAAGATAAAATCAGACCCGATTGGAAACCGAGCTCTGATACCAAATGATATAAACTCGCAGGAAA
The DNA here is from genome assembly GCA_003123785.1 of Pterocarya stenoptera. Lineage (NCBI taxonomy): Eukaryota > Viridiplantae > Streptophyta > Magnoliopsida > Fagales > Juglandaceae > Pterocarya > Pterocarya stenoptera. The sequence continues at coordinate 136,237 of QEOT01000202.1, forward strand.
GGAATCCCTTGAACCCACAATCCAATTGAAAACTCATACTAGAAAGTCAAATTCAAGTTAATGGATGGAGAATCTAGACTCGATGAGAACTCGTTTCAAGAACCAAGATTATATTAAAATCTAGACCAGTTGAAGAACCCGTCTCAAGAACCCAGATTACAAGGAAAGTTCAAAAGTTCAATCAAGAACAAGAGGAGTAAACTCAACTCACAATGAAAATTCAATATTGTTTAATCTTCAAATGAGGCTACAAAGAGTATTTAAACCAAAACTTAATTGAAACTCTAGCCCAACATAAATCCCTTTGTTCCAAAAATACCCCTGGATGAACAGTGCGTTGCTACAGTGATTTGGCCAGATGAACAATGCTGCGCTAGAGTGATTCAGAGTGAAAAGTGCGGTGCTACAGTACCTCTCTTCAAAACCCTAGTTCCTAAAATTGTAACTTTCCAAATAAGCCCTTGGCCACAATACAAGACCTTCTCAAAACCCTAGTTCATAAGAAATAAGACATACGTGGGTCAAGCATCCTCAAGCCCACTTATTCTAAACTAATAAAATAAATAGTTTAACAAATTGAAAGTCATGAATAACAATAGGCCCAAATAGTCTAAGTCATGTTTTCCACTGCTTGTAGAAAATGAATCAAAATTAGATCTTCTTCATTCAAGCCCATCTTGAGTGTTGGGCTCTTGTTAGACTCATACCAAGTGGATTGCACCAATCCTTGCATCGCCTCCTTCATCTTCTTGGCTCTTGAGTTTGTAATCAGCCCATCTGACTTGCAAACGATCTTTAAGATTACGCCCACTTTGGTTCCCATCATTCTCCCTCTCCTCAAAAGGATTCGACCTCGAATCTCCACCTGGATCAAAGGAGAAAATGTTAGTAACATTAAAAATTGCATAAACATGATACTTACCTGAAAGATCTACTTGATATAAATTTTTCTTAATTTTTTCAAGAAATTTGAAATGTCCATCCAAGTTACTCCTGTCATCAATAAGTAAAGACATTAAATGATGGGAACCAAGGTGGGCCTAGTCTTAAAGATCATATGCAAGTTTTAGATGGGTCAATTACATGATCAAGAGCTAAGAAGATCTAGAAAGCAATGTAAGGATTGGTGCGATCCATTTGGGATGAAGCTAGCAAGAGCCCAGCAGACAAGATGGACTTTAAAGAAGGATAACCCGATTTGATCCACTTGATATAAGCTATGGAAGACATGACTTAAAGTATTATTTGGGCCTATTGTTATTGAAGGCTTTCAATTTGTTTAAGTATTTATTTTATTAGTTTACAATAATTGGGCTTTAGGATGTTTGGCCCACATATGTCTTATTTTT
>QEOT01000202.1:151473-173253 GCA_003123785.1 Pterocarya stenoptera
CTTTGGTGATTAGTCACTCCTGTGAGACATTATAATGTGCTGCATAAAAAGAATGTTAGTGGATAACTTCACACACTCCCTTACATGTTTACTCTTGAATAATGGTACTCCACTCGTGTTTCACTCTTAATTGGCTTTTTTTCCAATAATAGTCTCACACTCTCTTGCCTTTTACCTCAATAGTTTTCTCACTCAAGTTCTTTTAAAACTAGCTGAACTAGATCAAGACAATACAACCTTGTATTATTCTAACCAGTAATATAGATATAAGAATATAGATGTAAGAAACAAGAAAAACAAACAAGGAATAAATAAAATAACACGAGACTCAAGGAATTTATATAAGGGAAAGAGTAATGATAAAACAAGATACCCACTATAAAGATGTTTTTAGGCCCTTTGATGATAAATCTCAATCAACAAATGTCTTTCTTTCTCTTTGTTGAAACTATGTAGCAACATATGAAAATGCTATCCTTTTTTTTTCTTTTTTTTTTTCTGAATTTTTTTTTTCGATTTTTTTTTTCTTTACTTTTCTTTTCCTTTCCTTTCTTTTCTCTTCTTTTCTTTTCTCTAATTCAATCACAAACAGAAATATTCAATTGAAAATCAAGCAATTTAATTCAAACACACAAGAATTGACAATGAAATAGAAGAGAATCAATGGAACGACACACCAAGCAATTAAGAAACTTAGAGATGCAAGAAACCCTAGGAGTTGCAAATTTCAGCCAAACCCAAAACCCTAAGAATTTTGGCAGCGTACTTTTTGTTTCTATTTTTTTTTCAACCCTTGAACAATGAAGCCATAGAATTAAAGATGCAGTAAATAAAAGATAGAATCAGACCTGATTGGAAACCGAACTCTGAATACTAAATGATATGAACCCGCAGGAAAAGAATCCCTTGAACTCACAATGAAAATTCAATATTGTCTAATCTTCAAATGAGGCTACAAAGAGTATCTAAACCAAAACCTAATTGAAACCCTAGTCCAAAATAAACCCCTTTGTTTCAAAAATACCCCTGGATGAATAGTGCGTTGCTACAGTGATTCGACCAGATGAACAGTGCTGCACTAGAGTGATTTAGAGTGAACAATGCCGAGCTACAGTACCTCTCTTCAAAACCCTAGTTCCTAAAATTGTAACTTTCCAAATAAGCCCTTGACCATAATACAAGGCCTTCCCAAAATCCTAGTTCATAAGAAATAAGACATACGTGGGCCAAGCATCCTCAAGCCCACTTATTCTAAACTAATAAAATAAATATTTTAACAAATTGAAAGTCATGAATAACAATAGGCCCTAATAGTCTAAGTCATGTTTTCCACTGCTTGTATCAAATGAATCAAAATTGGATCTTCTTCATTCAAGCCTATCTTGAATGTTGGGCTCTTGCTAGACTCATACCAAGTGGATTGCACCAATCCTTGCATCGTCTCCTTCATCTTCTTGGCTTTTGAGCTTGTAATTGGCCCATTTGACTTGCAAACGATCTTTAAGATTGGGCCCACCTTGGTTCCCATCACAGGGCCTAAGTGGAAATGAGTAACTCTCTGACCTCTGTGGGACCAGGGTGTTATAGTTGGTATCGGAGCCAGGTTTGAGATTTTGTAGACTATATGGGTTGAGGTTTTGGGAATTTGAGGTTTTAGATTCTATTGGCTTATTCTGTAGGCTGTAAGACATGACTTGGATATGATTTAAGGTTTAGATTTGAAGTTGACATAAGTTTGACCGAAAGACAGGTTTGAGGTTCTGCAAACCATAACATATGAAGTTTTGCATATCTATGGGTTTAGGAAGTAATTTCAGATTGGAGGTATAGAAATTTGAGTACTAGGAAACGATCATAGGGGTATTTCAGGTTTGAAGTTCTATATACTATATGTAGTATATGAGGTTTTGGGTTATCGGATACTTTAAGAAATAATTTTCAGATTGGATGTTTAGAATCTTATGGACTGCGAGGAAAATCCTTTTTGGTATTAGAGGTATTAGAATTTCAGGCTTTAGGAAAGATGTCTTATGAAATTTGAGGTGTTGAATTTTGTAGATTTTAAGAGTTGATTTCATGGCGATTGAGGTTTTTAAATTTTGTAGACTCAAACTATGGACTTTAGAAAATGATTTTTTGATAAGATTAAAGGTTTAGATTTTGGAAATTTATTGTTACTATGGTTGTGTGTACATTTTTTTTATATAGGTGCTTTTATAATTTCAAAGTATTATATACATATTCGTTTTATTGTTAAAACCATTTGCATATGTTTATATGAACTCTATATTTTGAAGCGTTTATTAAAATCCAAGTTTTCCAAATCATACCTCGTCGACGGTTATGAAATATTTCATATTTGAAATTCAAGGTGTGAGATTCTACAAACTTTAATAAGAAGTGTTGATATGAACCCGCAAGAAAGGAATCCCTTGAACCCATAATCAAATTGAAAACTCACTCAAGAAAGCCAAAATCAAGTCAATTGATGAAGAATCTAGACCTGATGAGAACTCGTTTTAAGAACCTAGATTATATTAAAATCTAGACCCGTTGAAGAACCGGTCTCAAGAACCCAGATTACAAGGAGGAACGCCACAAAGATTGTGATTTACCTTTGATAAGTTCAAAAGTTCAACCAAGAACAAGAGGAGTAAACTCAACTCACAATGAAAATTTAATATTGCAAATGAGGCTACAAAGAGTATTTAACCCAAAACCCTATTGAAACTCTAGCCCAAAATAAACCCCTCTAGGCCCACCTTGGTTCCCATCAAGTGTGATGATATTTAAAGTTTGAGATTCTACAGATTTTATGGATTGAGTTTTTGGAAATTTGAGGTTTTAGATTTTGCATATTTTAGGGAAATGATTTTTTTTTTTTTTATGACATTTGATATTTTAGTTCTAGTAGGCGTATTCTGCGAATGTAGGAAATGATTCTGACAACATTCAAGGTATAAATTTTAGGTTGACATCTTGGAACAAGTTTTGGTTAGAAACCTGAGGTTTAGACTTGTGATATTGATGTTTTATAGGCTACAAACATGTGGTTATAATTTGTGAATTTAGATCTGGCGATTTAAAAATGTATGGACTGGTTAAACGTGGAGGTTAGTTCTTTTCTGATGGATTTGATGGAGATACAATGTGTTTATGACTGCAAGTTGGTAAAGTGCACAACGAAAGCATGGATTTTGGTAATATGATAGTCTGAGAGTTTATTTTACTTTTGTATGAAGTTATTATATTATGTGGAGATTTCAGAATTTATTATTAGGTTTTTAATTGTATTGTTGAGGTTTGTAGTTAGACTTGATTTGGATTTTTCGTAGTGCAATACACTGTGCGCTAATAGGTATGAAGGATTAAGTTTTGAGAATTGACTTTAGGTACAACAAATTTCAAGGACGATTTTTTTTTTAGGAGGGGGAGGATTAACACATGGGCCTAGCACCAAGCATGCTTTCTAAATATTTTTGGGTTAAGCATATGAAAAACTCAGTTGAATTTTTTTGAGTGCTATTTTACAAGCTCAAATTGGTTTTTTTAACGGATATTAAATTGTTTAATGGACTTGCCATTGTATTTAAATTCTTGGAATATTGTTAGATTGGGTTAAAAATATTTTTTATGGACCGAGATAGTTATGTAACAAGAATATTTTTTTAAGGATTTGTTGGGGTCCAAGAATTTCAAAGAGAAAGACCAAGCCATAAGTACCATGCTAGATTTCCCTTCACACACGGTATTAATCACGTTTCACTTTCGTTCTCACTGCATGCGCGCCTCTTCTTTTCTTCTCTAGGGTTTCTAGTTATCTATAAATATATATTTATATACCTGTATACCCTAATCATGTACATAGAGAACCCCGTGAACTGCGTCATTTGGTATGTTTTTCTTCCTTCCCCAAGTCTTTCCCCGACGATTTCGTTTAGTTTCTGCATTCCTTATTTTCCTCCACCCCGATATCCACCTCCCCCACGCCCTTGCAGTTGAGTTGCTTCCTTATCTTCCTTCCAGTTTTTCAATTAAAACTCCCTCTCAACAGAACGATACCACAAGCTTCTACGGATTTTCTCTTCCCCAACGTTGCGGTTGCGATTTGTGTGAGCCCCGGAATCCATCACCGTCGACCACCTCCACATCGAACCTTCTCCTTATCTCCACATAAAAACCATTGCCATAACTTGGTTACGAGTCACCCACGTAGACAAACCAACCCACCATCGCACGCTAAGAGGCCTCTGTTTTCCTTGCCAAAAGCAGAGTAGCATGCCCCAAAACACACAGGTCCTCCGTCCAAAGTGAAGCCCAGCCGTGCCCAACCACGGTCACCATCATCAACCTGTTTTCCCTCAGCCTCGATGCACGAAGCACCAACCTCATGCACGTTCACATCCCTCCTCCGCTAGCACCTCTATAAGCCAACCACCAGAGCCCAGCAACCTCACGGCTTTTCCCTCAGCCCTGTCGCGCGGAATGATGGCTTCCCAAGGAGATCAAGCCGCAGCAAGCGGCCGCTACCAGGGAAAATGTTGCAACATTGCAGACCATTGCCTGCAGCCACGGGAAGCACCTCTCACGACAGCATCATCCACGTTGGAGTGGATCAACCGTGAGCAAACCCCCCTCCGCCGCGCACCACTATCATTGCACCACCCTTCGTAAATTACCATATATAGATCCCCTGTTTCTTCACTCCGAAACAGAGTAGTCTCCACTGCACCTAGCTCACACCATTAGGTGCACCAGCCACGGCACGGCGAAGTCTAGTGGCGCCGACCAGACCTCCTCCAGTCACCTCGTATAGTGTCGAGTTGGTAAGCCACGCCGATCCTTCCCCATGCACTGCTCTCTCTACGTTGTTCTTGTTCCTTCCGTAATCTCTCGCTCTCTCTCTCTCATCAGTTGGTCTCTCTCATCACTTACTCTCTTTCTCTCTCGTGCTCAGCCACAGCTTGACAGCGTCTTCATCGCACCACTCAGATCAGCTGTTGCAAGCTGCTCTTGGTGAGTCAAAGACTGCTTAGCACGTCCTCTTTGCTTTGGTAAGTTCTCTGGTGCTCAACAAAGAGGGTCTTGTTTCCTCTTCTAATATTCCTGTAATCTGTACCTTGTGTAGTAAAGAGAGAGAAGAGATGCCATCCAGCCCTTATCACATGTTTTTCCGTAATGAATTCTTAATAGGTTTTTGATTTTACATTTTTGCCCTTAATTGGAAGGTCTTAGCAGATAAGTGGTTATTAGCGAATTTGGGAAATGATAATATCTAAGGGTCACGTGAATAGTAGAGATGTATGGAAGTTATGTGACTATTTTATAAGTGATGGTTGATTTTCATTCAGCACTGTTGTGGGAAGACTTAGAAAGTTAAGAAGTCCAAGAAAGCAGGGTTCTTATGCTAGGCTTTACACGAATGACTTAGACTGAGGTTGACTTTTATAAAAATTATGCATGTTTTGTTATGAAATGAGAACTTGGGAAAAGCAACATCTGTCGTTTATTTGCATTACTCATAAAATTTGTATGGAAAAAGAGAAAATATTTCTGACATGCATTGTGTAGACATGACCTATATTTTGTCATGTTGTCTCTGAAATCTACAAAAAAGTGATACTGAAAATTTGAAAAATTGTGAATTGATTTAGAAAAATGCTCCGACTTTTGTTTTCAGTATGTGAGAATGATCTGAATATGTTTTGGTACTCTGTTTTGTTTTGATATGGCATCTAAAAATCTTTGGCATGGTGTACTGATTTTGTATTTGACTTTGTCTTTGCTCTGCTTTGCTCTATTTGGGTTGGTACCAACTTCTCTGTCTCTGAGTGCACCCACTTTAGAAGCTAAGTGGTTTTATGTGGGTTTTCCTTTATGCACACTCGGGGCTTCGAGAAAAATAAGAGAAAGATTTAACCTCTGTCTCTGTCCGATTTGGCCACCGAGAATAGCACAATCCTACCATGGGGTGAAACATGGTCTCTACTCTGTGAAATGCTCTGTTTTGATGTGATAATGATGCTCAAGTTATGTTATGCCAAAGTACTCTGGGTTTTATATATCTTAAAACCATTGCTCTGTTACGTTTGAAAATATATTTTGTTCTGCGTGATAACCATGGAAAATATTTTGTTTTGCATACTGTACTTTGTAAATGCTCATGTTTGCATGCTAGTATATATCCTCTGCTTACTGAGTTGCTGATAACTTACCTCTTATCTCCACAATATTTTTCAAATGATTTGAATATTTCAACATAGGATCAAGATTATGGAGCATAGGTGAGATGATTTTTAATCATGGTGGATTAAACATAGAAGGTTTCTTTGAGTATTGGCCTTTTTGTTAATAAATATTGCCGTTTTGATGACTTGACATTTTGGGACGTTGATTATATTAAGGAAATTAGTATGAAACAAAATGTTTTATATGATTTTGAGATTTCAGATTCTTTGAATATATTGTTAGAATGTGAATTTAAGTAATAATGAGTAACTCTCCAACTTCTGCTGGACTAGGGTGTTACATAGTGAAAATAGATAGAACAACATGAAGAGATGGCTATCTTTTAGGAACAATGGTCCATTATCATAGAGCAAACAGTATACCAGTGATTTGAGAGGCCTCTTTTTAGAGTCATTCTTGAGAATTTCACTCGTAGTGGGACATCAAGAATTAGCAAGACATTATGCAAGTTTCTTAACAGGAATAAATCTAGGTACTATCTTGTATGGTTGCCACACAAGAATTCTAGTTATATATTTCATTGTCATTATTCAGTGCCTAAATCTAAACGGCTAGAAGTCCAGCGGATTTTTGTTTGAATAATGCTGAACTGAGATGAAAACCATTCTGCAAGATACAAACAAGTGGAACCCATTCACAAATTTTTACAAACAAGTAAAGTGCACAACAGCAAGAGGATGTCGAACATCGCAGTTCCATCTCAAATAATCAACTCTCTTGAGCATGACCAATACATAAATATCTTAACACAAATTTACAGAACCAAACACGAATTAACACAAATTTACCAATAATCTGCATATTCTACGATTTTCCAGAATCAAACCATGAATTCTATGAATTATCAGAACCAAACACATCTGAGAAAGAAATGGGATTTACTCTTTTCTGAAGAAGGGGACAACGACGTAGCATGAGCGGTGATGGTGACTTTCATGGCAATAGCGATGGGGTGAAGGGGGGGGGGGGAGGATTTCATCTAGGGGCGAGAGGGGACGATTTCAATTTCATCTAGACGAGGGGGGGCGATTTCATCGTAGGGGGCGATTTCAATTTCCTTGTAATGAAACGCGTCGTTTCATTTAATAATGAAACACTGCATTTCATTAAACTTACAACGTAGTCCCCATTTGAGGATTGCAATAAGAATTTCTCCTTTTCAAAACTTCATACATTCAATTCTTTATTATTTCTCTATTCTATTAAAATAATTATTTTTTATTTGTTAACTCATTTCTTTTTATATTTTTTTAACTACTAGTTATTTTTCATTCTCCTTGTGTTTTGAACTATTAATCTCTAATGATTTGAAAAAAATTAAATTATTATCTCTCGGAAAGGTAAATTTTCAAAATTCATCATTTTATACCGGTAATATATTTTTTCAATAATCTTCTTTTCTCAAATTCTAAGATTTTATATAAAAGAAAAATTAGATTAAAAAAAATGAACAGAGAGACTTGTGTCGATGGATGCAAGAGCGTGGGAGAGTTGGGTGCGAGAGATGGTAAAAATGTGGGAGGGTAGTCTCCAGATGGAATAGAAAATATTTGTTTTAATTTTTTGGGATCTACAGTAAATTTTCAAAATTTTCCACACTTTGCTCAGTCGGATGGGGGCTTATTCAAGTGTTCTATTATAATACAGTTCTTTTATGAGCATTGCTATGTATAAGCCTACACACCACACACTAATGTATTTTTTATTTATTTTTTATTTTACTCTTCTTGAAACATTTATATTTTTTTATTCATCATCCATATAATACACATTTAATAAGAGAAACAAATAAAAATAAATAAAAAAAATTATGGTGTGTGGTGTGTAGGCTGATGCAAAAATTAATTCTTCTTTTATACACAGTCGCCCAATGCAAACGTTGTGCAGTTGGTCAGGCCATGTCAGCAATTAAAAAAAAAAACGTATACGAAACGGAAAGAAACCATTTCACTGTGCAAGACCAAATGCTTGAGGATCCACTTGATCAGCAGATTGAAACCCATGAAACCATGAAACCCATTTCACTGCGCGAACCAAAACGTCAGCTGATATTATGTGCTTAGACAGGCGAAGGCAACGGGAAAGGCCTTCGGAAGAACTTCTTTGGAGTTTGATGAACCCATTTCACTGCGCGAAGGTGCTTGATGAACCCATTTCACTGCGCGAACCCAATTCGTTTCCTTTATTTCTTTCTCTTCTCTTTGGAATTATTAATTTTCTTTTTTATTATATGCAATTGGCCCGCAACCAAACAGAGCATGAGTATCAAGGTATATATCTTTGAACGAATTATTCTTTTGGTTTATTTAAAGGTCCCAAATTATTAAAATTGTAAAATTTTCTTTTTTCTTTGGGTCCTTTTATAATAAGAGTTATTAACTCTGGTAGTTTTTCATCATTTGTAGCTTCCAGATGATATCGAGTGGCATTTCATTGGAAATTTACAAAGCAACAAGGACAAGCCTCTTCTGGATACGTTACTAAGAATAGACCATGTTGTTTTGGGTGAGAAGGAAGCGAACCCTCTTTTCCTAGCAAGTAAATTAATCACATAACTGAGTTTCTCTCTAGAAACTTTAAATTGTTTTAATTTTGCATTTTACTATTCTCTCTGTTGTGAAGCACTGGGCAACTGAGTCATGTTTTTTTTCCCAATTTGAAGATTTATATTCTCCAATGTAGCTTAGAAGTTTCTGCAGCGATGTGTTGGAGCTTGGAATAGAAATGAAGACGAAGGGAGGGAGACGCTGCTTCGAGTGGTCTTCGGCTTCAAGGGAGGGAGGAATGAAAAGTGGAAATATGAGAGATGGAAACTGAGAGAGGAAGGGAGAGAGGGACAAAACGGTGCGTTCAGATTTATTTTTACCACGTCAGCTAGCGCTTAGAGCACTCACAATGGCTCTTGTAAAATACATTTTTTTGTATAATATAAAGAAAATTGATCAAAAGTAGCTTCCAATAGATTTTGTATTCTCTCCTTTATTTTACATTTTGCAATAGTGATCCTCTACATTTATAGAATACCATTCATCCTTTAAAACATTTTAAAGTATTTTCTCTCTCATCATGATAGTTGTTTGGTGTTATGAGATTTATTTGAAATGAATAAAATAATATTAAAGAAAGAATATTTAAATGATATAGAGAAAAAATAGATAAGCTGATGGATGACATATTGTAAAAGTCATAATGTAAAATAGAAAAAGTGAGTTTTGATGATGTATTTTAAAGGATAGGATGAAGAATCTATTGGGAGTGCTCTTACCCGACACTTGTAAGAGGCGACTGAATGTAGAGTTTTTCATTATAATATTGATTGTTCTTAAATGTAACATTTAAAATAATAATAATAATAATGAAAATTAAATGAAAATCCATCTAAATCCAGATATTGTAGCTATTTAAGAAATATTTAGATGGTGTTAGAGAATTATACAATAATGTAATAAAATTACAATAAAATTAACAATCAAACGAAATCAGTTTGGACTGAGACACGGAAATATCGCTCTCTTTAAGGAGATTCAAGCCCTCTACGGTGTACAATCTCTCAAATTAACCAGTGCAGCAGAACTTATCTTGACTTGACTCCTCCAGGATACAACAGCCCAACTGATTGTAGTATAGCCCGAACCAACTCTGTACAAGAGGTTGAGCTCAAAGCTCCACTAAAAGAACACCTTTCTTTTATCTAGAAATACTCTCAAAAAAATATATTCTCTAAACTTATTTTTTTTTTATCTCACTTTTACTCAAGTATTTGTATCTGTATCTCCCGTACCGAAAGACCAAAGAAAATATATATATAGGGGACATGACACTGGACGTAATGGAGATAACGGAAAAAAGCATTAAAGATGCCAACGTCCATAAGGCATTAAAGATGCCAACGTCCATATGTATTAAAGCCAAACAATTAAAAGGAAATAAAACAACCTGAAAGCCAACGGCACCTAAAGCTAACGGGAAAGAACATTAATTATTAAAAATATTAACAGATGGTGAGTTGAAATGAAATAAAAATTAAAAATTAAATAAAATATTATTAAAATATTATTTTTTAATATTATTATTATTTTAAAAAATTAAATTATTTATTATATTTTATATAAAAATTTAAGAAAATGATAATAATTAGATGAGTTAAAATGAATTGTAATAGCTTTTGTATTCGAGCCTTATTGCGGAGGATTAATCCTTTGTCTTGGATGTATCGAAATTTTTAACTACTAGCTTAATACTTCTATAGAGTAGGTTTATTTTTAGTTGAAGCCCAATTTTGTATATAAGCTGGCGGGCCCACTTTTATGAGGGAGTTCTAAATTAAGTCTAGCTTTAAAACAAATCTCTAGGGCCCAATCCAAAACTATCACCCTTCTGCAACCCAAACCTAAATTTAGTTGTTCGCCCATTCCACCTCCCATTCTCTCAACAAGCCTTAATAGCCCTGACCCCACTGCTGCCCCCAGCCAGCCACCACCACCAAAGGAGAACAAGAAATTTCCTCCATCTTCTTCGCTACATATTCTGCCAACCCAATGTTGCCTAGCTTTGTGTTACTGGGAAGATCACCTCATTTTTATTATCAACAACCAACAAGCAACTTGAAATGGATATTTGAATCTCCACAATTTTAACTAAGAGATAAAGTCAAGAAGAGACTCAGAGTCTTAAGAAGAAGGGACCCAGACTCCTAAAAGGGAGATGACTCAGACTCCTAATAAGAGATAGACTTAGATTTCTAAAAGGAAAAAGCTTCACAAGGTAAATTGAACTCCATCACTCTAAAGAAATAATCTCTATAAATAGCCTACAAGAGGTAACAAGAACTCAACTCAATTTACTTCTTTTTTACATACATTTACTCTCGTATTGTTATACTGACTTTGGGGTCGGAGACTCCACAGGGCAACCAGTATCACCACTTCATTTGTTGTAGGTGATCTGTGTGGTTGGTTGTGTAAAACACGTCATTAACAGTGGCACCGTCTGTGGGATCTTTACAGACTTCAACATGATTTTCACATGCCAACTACTACACGATCACACGCAAACTGCGATTTCTTAATGCCAGAAAGGAGAGTAGGGAAATTTCGCGACTCAGAAGATCGTTTCCAAAAACCATATAAGATCTCTTCAATTCAATTATTTCCTATTTTTTATTCTCCTAACGTTGCAGTGAACAGTATAAAAAAAATGAAAAAAAAAAAAGAAAGAGAAAGAACACGGAAAGCATACTACACTTGCAGTATGCACTGGGCATGTACAGCATGCGTTACACATGCGCCATGCACAAGGCACGCAGGGGATGCACGACGTGCACCCAGTTCCATCACCAGGCGGAACTTGTGCACACCATTGACCGACCGGTAATACACTATGACGCGACGGCGTTGGAGATACAACGATGGTGGATACTTCTACCGATAACTCACCGGATTAGTGCACTGTGTGCTCTGTGATAAGAGGCTGCCAGCTGCCAAAGGCCCACGCATTGGCATCCATGAATTGGCGAAGACGTCATTGGTAGTCACCAAAACTAGGGTTGAAAAACTGACCTATCAGTTCAGTTTTGGGCTCAAACCGAAACCGACCGATATGGTCATTTTGTGCCCCTAAACCGGTTGAAATCGATGGTAGATGGGGGGGAGAACCGACTAGTTCACGGTCAGTTCACCGGTTTGGAGCCGGTTTGGGCCACCCTTTTTGGGCCGGTTTGGGCCACCATTTTTTGCCCATTTTAAGACTTTTGGGCCGGTTTTAGACTTTTTTTTGGCAGAATTTTATGATATTGTAATTTTATAGTCTTATTATCTTATATACTAATTACTAGATAAATAAAAAAAATAAAAAAAACTCCACTAGATGTTTAATTCACATTACAAATTACAAACAAAACTAAATTGTTTTAAGCAAGTAAGCAATAAATAACAACTTGTCTTGAATAAAATTTCACAAATATTCATTCTTGAAGATTCCCAATGGCCAATCCAGTCTTAATTCTTCAGTCATCAATAGTTGTGATGAACGATGCTCCCAACTCTATATAAAAAAAATCAAATAATCAATATTAATAAATTAGGATAATGATAAAATAAAAATTAAATTATAAAAGTAAATGAATATGGAAATTGAATGAGAAAAACATATTACCATATTCTACTACAAAGCCCTCTACATTATCCATGGAGTCTCGAATATCAATTGGCGTTGAGGGATGTTGCAACCAATTTTGAGTACAAATAAGTGCCTTAACAGTTCTCGGAGCCAATGAACTCCGAAAGGGATCAAGTACACGACCTCCCATACTAAATGCTAACTCAGATGCAACCGTGGAAACAGACATGGCTAACACGTCTCGTGTAATCCTTGCAAGTATAGGATAGTTAGGCTCATTCACTTTCCACCAATTCAACAAGTCAAAAGATTGGCTGAATGCCTCACATCCATCTGATAAATACCTGTCTATCTCAGATTTCGTAGCTGTAGATCCAGAGGCAGTCGATGCTTGCAACCACTCATAAAAAAGTTGTGACTCATGATTATCTTCAGCATCATTTGGAAGTGCAGATGTCGGAGGGGAAACATGTTCTCTACTAGTCGAGCTAGAACCGAACGTCGCATTATACTCTGCATACATGTCTGATAATAAATGTCTCACCCTCGACAACAAATCTTCAATCCAATTCTCATCATAAATTTTTTTCAAGTGGAAAGTAAGAAACCCCAACTTACTACGTGGATCAAGGACAACTGCAATCAACAACATCAAATTCATCCTATCCAATGAACCCCAATACTTATTAAATTTAATTCTCATACTTATGGCCATGCTCATCAAACAAGTATCTTCACTCTCACTCAGCCTAACCAACTCTTTTTGGAGCCTACAAATCTCCAAAAAACTTGTGTTTGCCGTGACATGTAAAGACCTAGAAAATCGACAAGTGGCATCATAAAACATCTTCAGAAATTTCACAAAAACCCGCACTAACTCCCACTAGCCAGTTCTAGGAGGCCCAATATTTCCATCTTTAAAGTAAGAGAGAAAATTGTAGTCCTCACTCTCTATCCGACTAAAAGCCTTCTCAAATTTCTCAGCAGCCTCCAACATCATGTAAGTTGAATTCCATTGGGTTTGCATATCACGGCACAATATTTTTTTACAATCAATTTTCTCCTTTTTTGCACATCTCTTAAACTTGTCTAATCTTGCAGGGGAGGAGCGCACAATCTAACCGCATTTCTAACCATTATAATGACATCATCACACTCCTTAAGACCCTCATTCACGACAAGGTTCAAAATATGAGTACAACATCTTATGTGCATATACTTTCCCTCCAACATATTCTCCGTAAAAAAATGTTTCAAATATACAATTGCAGTATCATTTGAGCTGGCATTATCAACAGTAACAGTAAATATCTTATCAATGCCCTAATGAAGGAGGCACGATTCAACATATTTTCCAATAGTATCCCCTTGATGATTAGGGATTCAACAAAAATTAATGATTTTATTTTACAATTTCCAATCACTATCAATGAAATATGTAGTTACGCACATATAATTCAGATTTTGTACCGATGTCCACGTATCGGTAGTTAATGAAATCCTCATTCCCCAATTTTTAAACAACTTTTTAAGTTTGGCCTTTTCAAATGCAAATAGTTTCATACAATCTCTTGTAACTGTCACTCGACATGGCCTTTTAAATCTAGGTTCAAGCAACCAAACCATCTTCTTAAATCCTTGCCCTTCAACAATTCTAAATGGTAACTCATCGAGGATTACCATATCAGCAAGTGCCAACCTCACAGCCTCCTCACTATATTTATGGGTTACAAGATTTCTTAAAGCACTATCACTCTCTCCAAACCCTCTGAGGATACCTCACCTGCCAATGTTGTTTGGTATTTATCTAGAGGTCCACGTTTATGAGGATTTTTGGGATATGAAGGTAGATGGTTTTGCATGGTTGAAGTTCCATTCCTCTTTGAGTGGCAAGTGTATATCTTGCCACAATAATTACACTTGGTCTTAGGATCATCTACGAAACAACCCTCAACTTTTGTAGAGTGGTCCCAAACAATTGACGGATTCTTCCCTTTCCATTTCTTAGGAAGTGGACAATTACTACCATTAGGGGCACTTGAGGTTGGGGTTTTGGTATTTGGGAGTTCGAATCAAGCTCAATTGGATTTGACGAAGAATCTATCTAACATGTAAAACAAAGAAAGAACAAAAAAATCAACACAATTGTCAATTACACAACAGCTAGTTTGCAACGTGGCAAACATCACAAATCTAAGATTCTAATCTACATTTTAGATCGCTCATAAACCTCACAAATTATTTTAAGAATCAAAATAAATTTTTAACAAAACTGTCAATCAACACAAGTTAATATTTTGAACCCGTGAACATTTCAAATAATTTGTAAAACTGTCAACCAGTGAACATTTCAATAATTAAACATAAAATGCAACCTATGAACACTGAACATTTCAACAACTAAACATAAAATGCAACCAGAAATTAGAATAACACTATGACTAAACCAGTGTTCATGAATCATCAGATTCATCACCAATTCAAATTAAAATTTAAATGAAAAAATGAATATTTATCCCTAACCCTAGAATAACACCAAAGTTTAAATCACCGATTGAAATGTCAACACTTCAAGTTCTTCAACATTAAATCAACCAGAATTTCAACACTTCAAAACTAAAATTACCTAAAATAAACGTGGAGGCTTGGGCTTGTTTACGGTGGAGGCTGTGCCATTTGTTGGAGGAATGTGGAGCGGTGGAGGCTACGCCACTGCAGCTGCCGTTGGAGAGCTGCGGAAGGCTAAAACTGGTGAGGCTGGACGGCGTGGACGCTGGACGGTTGCTCGAGCTTCACAATCGCCTGCTGGGTAGTCGGTGCACTGGGTGAGTGTCGTGAGGCATAGGGTCGAATGAGAAGGGCCAAAGCCAAAGGCGAAAGGGAAATTAAAGGGTAAATAAGCCCTAAAAGAAACGGTGCCGTTTGCTTATCGTTCCCTATAAAATTTTTTTCTAAACTTAAGATGCAGAACGACGTCGTTTCACTTATTTAAGTGAAACGGCGTCGTTTAACAATAGTATATATATTTAAAAAAAAACCTGTTCTGACGTCGGTCGGTTTTTCCATTTTTGGCTAGTTCAAACTGGGACCGAACCGGCCGATGGCGGTTTTCTTAATTTATCACCGACGTCCGATCGGTTCCTTGCTGGTTTTGACCGGTTCCAAGCTCCGGCGGCCGGTCTGAGTCGGTCCCAGTTGGTTCGCCTATTTTTTGTACAGCCCTAACCAAAACCATCGGCGCTGTCTATCACCGAAACCGCTGGCGTTGTCTATCACCAGCTGGTTATTTCCTCCACAATGGAGCCACTCACGTTAGCCATAGTGTATGAAAAGGAAGCACGTCACCGACCACCATGAAGGTCCGCAAACCAGCTATCCGTGAGCTGGCAGGGTTGCCACGAGCCTCCACCCTCACCATCGGCAGTTTCTGTCTCCAGTAGGGTGTTTCCTCGACGCCGAGAGCCAACCAAGTTGGCCATATGATGCTGCGAGCAAAGAAAATCAATCTTAAGGAACACACAACATGTTCATCAACTCGGCCCCCTGCAGAGCTTGCCGTGCCTATTGCCCGCCACCTCTGTGAGTGGTGAGGCATGGCTCTGGCCACTGAGCCGAGCACTAGGACAAAGCCGAGGGGGGGCCCCCCGTAGGTATCTCGCCACCAATGACCCAGGAGCAACAAGCTACTGGTAGCTCCATTTGCTGACGACTCATTAGCCAGCAAGGGTGTCAACGACCACCACACAACTCGTT
This sequence comes from Pterocarya stenoptera, assembly GCA_003123785.1. Classification (NCBI taxonomy): domain Eukaryota; kingdom Viridiplantae; phylum Streptophyta; class Magnoliopsida; order Fagales; family Juglandaceae; genus Pterocarya; species Pterocarya stenoptera. The sequence goes on from QEOT01000202.1 coordinate 167,593, forward strand.
GGCTGCCTCTGTCACCGGCACTCCTCTTCCCCTTCGCTCCGCCTGCCGCATCACCCCACAAGCTGTCGTCAACCACACCATGCACGTTGCCAAAAAACAGAAGTCAAGTGTCCATGTGCCAGCAGAACTGCCGCCAGCCACCACCTAAGACGTCGACTTCTTCTGCCCCGACAAGATGGTCCTCGACCACGGAGGTGTTGTTCCCCATCACTCCTTGCCGCCATCACTAGCACTCACCACAGGAGATCAATACCAACGCTGCTGCACGTTGCGAGATCTAGCCGCCTAGAGCTTCTAGCGGTGGCGTTGCTCAGAGGTAGGACATCAAAAAACGTTGGAACTCCTGTAACCGGCAAGAATGCCCCAGACCATGTAAAAGTTGCTCACGCCCAACGTGAATCAACTGAAAAAACTCATTCGTATCATCTACCGAAAGTTCAGAATGATGGGAACACAGATGGGCCTAGTCTTAAAGATTATTTGCAAGTTCCAGATGGGCCAATTACAAGATCAAGAGTGAAGAAGATCAAGGAAGCAATGCAAGGATTGGTGCAATCCACTTGGGATGAAGCTAACAAGAGCCCAACACTCGAGATAGGCTTGAAAGAAAGAGAACCAGTTTTGATTCACTTGATACAAGTTGTGGAAGATACGACTTAGAGTATTGTTTGGTCCAAATGTTATTGATGGCTTTTAATTTGCTAAAAGTATTTATTTTATTAGTTTAGAATAAGAGGGCTTGAGGATGCTTGGCCCACATATGTTTTATTTATTATGAACTAGGGTTTTTGGAAAGGCCTTGTATTTTGGCCAAGGGCTTAATTGGAAAGTTACTTATTTTGGAACTAGGGTTAGAAGATATACTGTAGCGCGGTACTGTAGCGAGTTACTGTAGCTCCGTACTGTAGCCGAGGCACTGTTCATCCAGGGGTAATTTTGGAAACTAGGGTTTATTTTGGGCTAGGGTTTCAATTATGTTTTGGTTTAAGTACTCTTTGTAGCCCCATTTGAAAGGCTAGACAATATTGAATTTATTTGTGAGTTGAGGTTACTCCTCTTGTTCTTGATTGAACTTTTGAACTTATCAAAGGTAAATCACAACATTTGTGGCGTTCCTCCTTGTAATCTGGGTTCTTGAGACGGGTTCTTCAACGGGTCTAGATTTTAATATAATCTAGGTTCTTGAAACGGGTTCTCATCGGGTCTAGATTCTCCATCCATTGACTTGATTTTGGCTTTCTTGGGTGAGTTTTCAATTTGATTGTGGGTTCAAGGGATTCCCTTCCTGCGGGTTCATATCATTTGGTATTCAGAGCTCGGTTTCCAATCAGGTCTGATTCTATCTTTTATTTCTTGCATCTTTAAATTTAATTCTAGGGCTTCATTGTTCTAGGGTTGCCAAAAAAAAAAAAAAACAAAAGGTACGCTGCCAAAATTCTTAGGGTTTTGGGTTTGGCTGAAATTTGCATCTCCTAGGGTTTCAAAATTCTAGGGTTTCTTGCATCTCTAAGTTTGTCAATTGCTTGGAGTGTCGTTCCATTGATTCTCTTCTATTCATTGTCAATTCTTGTGTGTTTGAATTCAATTGCTTGATTTTCAATTGAATATTGCTGTTTGTGATTGAATTAGAGAAAAGAAAAGAAAAGAAAAGAAAAGAAAAGAAAAGAAAAGAAAGGAAAAGAAAAGAAAAGAAAAGAAAAGAAAAGAAAGGAAAAGAAAAGAAAAAAAAAAGTAAAAAAAAATCATCCAGAAAAAAAAAAGTATTGAAAGTCAGAATTTTTTTTTCTTGAGCCTTATCATTAAAGGGGCTGCATATATTATTATAGTTGGTATCTTGTCCTATAGTTACTCTTTCGTTCGTATAATTTCCTTAATTCTTATGTGTCATTTATTCCTTCCGTCTTTTGCTTGTTCTTGTTTCTTGGACCTAATTACTAGTTGGGATAAAACAAACTTGTATTGTCTTGATTGAGTTCAATTAGTTCTTAAAGAACTTGAGTGGAAAACTCTTGAGGTAAAAGGCAAGAGTGTGTGAGACTATTATCGGGAAAAAGCCAATTAAGAGTGAAACACGAGTGGAGTGCCATTATTCGAGTGTAAACACGTAAGGGAGTGTGTGAGGTTTTCCATTAACATTCTTTTTGTGCAGCACATTACGATGTCTCAAAGGGGTGATTCATCACCAAAGGAGATGGCAGATAACTCATCCTTTGTGTTGCAGGCCATGCAACGACAGTTTGAGCGGTTGAATTTTGTGTTGGGTGAAGTTAGGGATAGGATGGATCATCAAGAAGCAGCGATTAGAAATCTCCAAGGTGGAAGACTTAGGACGCGACGTGAGCCTAGAGTTGAAAATAAGTTTGAGCATGAAGGAGATGGTGAGGATGAGGAAGACTTAGAATCTGAAATTGGGTCGGGTAGGCATAGAAGAGCTAGGCGTGAAAGAGGACTTGAGGGGAAACCTAAGGGGTCAAGATGGTCTAGATAGAGACCTTGGGAGCATCAAAATGAAAATACCATCTTTTCAAGGTAGAACTGACCCGGAGATTTATCTACAGTGAGAGAAAAAAATAAAGTTGGTGTTTGATTGTCATAATTACTCTGAGGAGAAGAAAGTCAAGTTGGCGGTAATTGAATTCACTAATTATGCTATTATTTGGTGGGATCAATTAGTGACCAATAGGAGGAGGAATTATGAGAGGCCTGTAGAGACGTGGGGAGAGTTGAAAGCTCTCATGAGGCGGAGATTTGTACCTAGCCACTACTATAGGGACCTTTACCAAAAGCTCCAAAATCTTACACAAGGTTCTAGAAGTGTGGAGGATTACCATAAGGAGATGGAGGTAGCGATGATACGAGCTAATGTAGAGGAGGACTGGGAGGCCACCATAGCTAGATTTTTGAGTGGTTTGAATAGGGACATAGCCAATGTAATTGAATTGCAACATTATGTGGAGATAGAGGACATGGTGCACATGGCTATGAAGGTGGAGAGGCAATTAAAGAGAAAAGGGGCAGCAAGGTACACTTCAGTTTCTAGCAATACTTGGAAATCAAAGTGGGATAGGAACGATCCAGCTGAAGCAAAGAGAAAGACCGAACCACCTAAGGGAAAAGATGAGGGAACTAGCAACAAACCCAAGGTAGAATCTCAACCTTCACGGAATAGAGATATTAAATGCTTTAAGTGTTTGGGTTCAGGGCACATCGCTTCTCAATGTCCAAACAGGCGGGTGATGATTATGCGTGACAATGGGGAGGTGATGACTGAGAGTGAGGATGATAGTGATGGGGTGCCCGAGTTGGTTGATGCTAGTGATGATGATGGAGTGGTATACCCCGTGACAGGTGAGTCTCTTGTTGCCAGGCGTGCTCTCAATACACACATTAAGGTGGATGATGCAGCGCAACAGAGAGAGAACATTTTTCATACTAGATGCCACGTCAACAATAAGGTATGTAGTATGATCATTGATGGGGGGAGTTGTACTAATGTGGCTAGCACTACTTTGGTTGAAAAATTGAATTTACCAACCTTAAAACACTCTAGACCATACAAATTGCAGTGGTTGAATGATTGTGGAGAGGTTAGGGTGGATAGACAAGTGTTAGTTACTTTTTCAATTGGGAAGTATCAGGATGAGGTGCTTTGTGATGTTGTGCCTATGCATGCTGGGCATATTTTGTTGGGGAGGCCGTGGCAGTATGATAGGAGGGTGACACATGATGGGTTCAAGAACATGCACAGCTTTGTAAAGGAGGGCAAAACAATCAAGCTTGCTCCTTTAACTCCAAGCCAGGTCTATGAGGACCAACTGAAACTGAAAAGTGAGGTTGCTCAAAAAAGAAAGAGTGAAAATGAGAGTGATCAAAAAAGAAAGAGTGAAAATGAGAGTGATCAGAAAAGAAAGAGTGAAAAAGAGATTGAGCAAAAAAGAAAGAGTGAGAGTGAAAATGAGCACAAAAGAAAGAGTGAAAAAGAAAATAGAGTGGTGGCTGAGAGTAAAGAAAAAAGAGTGGAGCCACGAGAGAAAAAAGAAAGAGAGTCTGCAGAGAGAAAAGGAAAGACAAAAGTGAGTTTCTATGCAAGAGAGAGTGAGGTTAAGAGGGCTTTCTTTGCAGATCGCCCTATGATTTTTCTTGTCTATAAAGAGTCTTATCTTAATCTTGATGAAACTAACCAATCTCTTCCTAGTTTGGCTGTTTCTTTGTTGCAGGAGTTTGAGGATGTATTCCCAGAGGAGATGCCTAATGAGTTGCCACCCATTAGAGGCATTGAGCACCAGATTGATTTTGTGCCAGGAGCTGCTATTCCAAACAGACCAGCCTATAGGAGTAATCCAGAGGAGACAAAGGAACTTCAAAGGCAAGTTGAGGATTTGATGAGCAAGGGGTACGTGAGGGAGAGCATGAGTCCATGTGCAGTACCAGTGCTACTAGTGCCAAAGAAGGATGGGACATGGAGGATGTGCATTGATTGTAGGGCGGTCAACAATATCACGGTAAAGTATCGCCATCCCATTCCTAGATTAGATGATATGCTTGATGAATTGCATGGCTCATGTATTTTCAGTAAAATTGATCTTAAAAGTGGGTACCATCAAATTAGAATGAAAGAGGGTGATGAATGGAAAACTGCTTTTAAGACTAAGTATGGGCTTTATGAATGGTTGGTTATGCCATTTGGACTTACAAATGCGCCCAGTACTTTCATGAGATTAATGAACCATGTCCTACGTGCGTTTATAGGCAAGTTTGTGGTTGTGTACTTTGATGATATCCTAGTGTACAGCAAGGACTTAAATGAACATATTGAGCATTTGAAATATGTGTTTGATGTGTTGAGATGTGAAAAGTTGTATGCTAATTTCAAGAAATGTACCTTTTGCATGGACAAAGTTGTTTTTCTTGGATATGTTGTTAGTACAAAAGGTATTGAGGTGGATGAAGAGAAAGTTAAGGCCATCAAGGAGTGGCCAACGCCAAAGAGCATCACTGAGGTAAGAAGTTTTCATGGCCTAGCTAGCTTTTATCGGCGTTTTGTTAAAGATTTTAGCACCATTGCAGCACCACTCACTGAAATAATTAAAAAGAATGTTGGATTTCATTGGGGGGTTCATCAAGAGAATGCTTTTGCCACTATTAAGGAGAGGTTGTGCTCTGCACCTGTGTTAGCATTACCTGACTTTAACAAAGCTTTTGAGATTGAATGTGATGCCTCAGGAATAGGGATTGAAGCCGTTTTGATGCAAGATAGGCGACCCATTGCCTTCTTCAGTGAGAAGCTAAGTGGGGCGTCCTTGAAATACCCTACTTATGACAAAGAGCTTTATGCTCTTGTTCGTGCATTAGAGACTTGGCAGCACTACCTGTGGCCTAGGGAATTTGTGATCTACACCGATCATGAATCATTGAAGCATCTCAAGGGTCAAGGTAAGTTGAATAAAAGGCATGACAGATGGATGGAATACATTGAGACATTTTCATATGTCATACGTTACAAGCAAGGTAAGGAGAACATTGTTGCTGATGCTTTATCCCGGAGGTATGTACTTCTTACTTCTATGAGTGCTAAAATGCTTGGGTTTGAATATGTGAAAGACGTATATGCCGATGACACTGACTTTTCTGATGTGTATAAGGCATGTGATAAGGCAGCAT